>VKKT01005220.1:15358-29988 GCA_008038995.1 Haliotis laevigata | reverse complement strand
CTCAATTTGTTTACTCCCATTTCAGGGTTATGATATGTTGAAATCTCTTGATGAATCGGGTATGACTACATGGGCTACAAATATAAAAAATATCTTATTTACATTCGGTTTTGGGTTTGTATGGCTCTCACAGGATGTCGGTGATAGTAAAGCATTTATGTAGCAGTTTAAACTTCGGCTTTCGGAAAATCTCAAACATCCTGGTCTGCCACTGTTCACAACCGTTCAGATTCATTTGCCTACAAACACTTTAATCACTATTGCATGTAGAAAGCAACCTATTATTATCTATCTCTCCCTACCTAAAATCTCTTCTAGCAAAGTTCAGGTGTAGCAAGTTTGGGTTAGGTATAGAAGTAGGAAGATATAATGACAAACCAATGGCTGACAGAGTCTGTTCTTACTGTGAATTAGATAATATGAACTGTATTGAAGATGAAACACATGTCCCTTTTGATTGTAAATTATGTAATGATGCTAGAAGCAAGTTATTACTCCAGTTTTGTAAGATAATGTCAGCAACCATAACTTAATACACTTACTTAACAGTAAAAATAAAAATATTATCATAAATGTTTGTAAATTTTTAAAATGTATTCATAAAACTAGAGCTGCATCTGTGAAAACATAAACCTGTCACTTTTATGTGCGCATATTTCAACTAATTTATTTTGTATTATGGGCCTTTGGCCTTTATACTGAATAAAATATCTGTCTGTCTGTCTGTCTGTCTGCCTGTAATCCCATATGTTATAGTTTGATGAAGGCAAACGCTTATAATCGTCCCAATTCTACCTATATGGTCACTGGAACCTAGTAACACTTACGCCATTGGCCTACCTTTCCAAATACACTTTAAGGGAGAGTGGATAATGGTGATTTTGAGAATATTTGATTGTGGTCGTTTCTTAATAGACAAAATAATCTGGAACACCATTTCGATCAAATTTGCTTTCACTGCAACAACAAAATATACCGCTTGTGGGACGATTATGGCGATGATCCTCTCAGCATTGATTACATCCCTGTATGACCAAGCCGCTTGACGCCACCATGTCACAGAACCAGTCTTTGGTGTGGAATACATCAGCAGCAACGAGACCACATAACCATTGGTGCCATCACACTAACCATTCACCTTCGACGTCATTACTGAGGGCGAGGGAGGAGGTAATAGCCCCCTGTGATTTTATTTTGCCCCCCTCCCAACTTTCTCCCCGCCCCTCAGAGGACGCGGAATGAGTCACAGCGCGTGCTTTGGATGGCAAGGAAAAGGCTGTCCCCCGCCTCTGCTAGACAGCCCTGTATGATTATTTATGAGGTTTTGAGAGCGCCGCCATCAAATGCCAAGCTTACAGTTGTTTTTATGCGCTAAAACGTTGAAATATTCGGCCGTAAAATGGCACTGGTGCTCAAAGAACGGACGTTTGATCGCACGTTTAATGGGTCGCGCTGTCTGACATACATGGTGATTTAATGAGATCCAAGTATATTCTTTGTCATCTGTTTTGTGAATATCTCTACTATGTGTAATCGATTATATGTCAACATGAATGTTTCTCTGTACTTTTGTTTGTGGCATCGAGGCATGGGATCATACTGAGGACTACTCTCCTTTTGTAAAACATATACACCATCATTCCTGAATGTAAAGAAATCGCTGTTACTGGAACGAAATGTCTGGCGTATCAAACTGCTTCATGAATGTAACCACACATTTTCAACATTTACGCCAAAGGACATAAATCAACCGCTTGCAGATCCAAAGATACCTGAATGTATATGCAACAGTTTAACTCACCAAAACAGATTTCATGACATGAAAATGAAGAAACAATAAATCAAACAGTTTTCAAGTCCCGAACATATCTGAAGCTCCAAACATGTACAGGCCTAAAGGAGACATTAGAAAGGCTCGGATTAAAGTTTGTCGTGGTACCAAATTGGCGGCATGATATCTGTGCACTATTGTTATTACTATAAAACAGACATGTTACTCTTGAAGTCGAACAATCTCGATCTCCACGTTAAACCTATAGTGGTCCCGTTACTAGATCGGAGCCAGCTCTATTAACTACATTCTCTTCCCACAGATGTTACTCCTGTCATATCTTCCTACGTTACGTAGGAGGATATGACAGGAGTAACCTCTGTGGGAAGAGAATGCATTAACTAGAGTTGTCTCGAAATACTGTTAACTCGAAGGTTTCGCTGTACTCTCACAAAGACCTCTTAGTCGAACACATGATCTTTCCTCTGTTACTATCCGGGGTGTTGAGAGCTGTTCTGCTGCAGTGGAAGCAGACACGACCGATGACACACTAGACGTACACACTTGAAAATGCTGAATTCTCCAAAACTACTGAATGCAACCCGTACTGTCATCGGAACGCTTTCCACTACACACGTTATTTGTTTCTCGTCACTTTCATTACCACTGGAGTAAATGACAAAAAAACAGTTTGTATATTTAGCCGTGATTAAAAAAGAAATAATTCACGAACGGAGTTATTGTCTTCTTGACCATAATACATGTATAATCATATTCGAAATGCAAAACAATTGTATATGCGTGAAATTGAGCAAAATGCAGCAACTTTACAGGGGGACAACTTGGGCTCTCGGTCTGTGCTGTTAAACAAGAAACGTGTCTGACTTGGCCTTAACTTATGCCTCTTAACCCTTCCAATTAGCCGAATGCCTTCGTTATAATGGCGTTCACGCGTCGCCTGAAGCTCGTGGACTAACATGCTTACTTCATTCAACCTAATCAACAGCCGTGAGTCAGATATTTCGCACATCGTCTTACTAGACGGGTAAAACCATTGTGTTGAAACATTACAGTAAAACAACCACACCGTCATTATAAAAATTGAACGCGTTATTTTAATTTGTATTGTTCCATAAAAATAAACTTCAGTTTTAATGGATTCCGACCGATAATGTTAAGGAGCTGGTGTGCGAGTTATTAGACTGTCGATTATCTAATACATTTTATGACCAAATGGGGCATTGTCAATTATGATGAAGATATCCGATTTCAATAATAATGAGCCGTTGCCAGGGTAACGGAATGTCCGGGATGTGATGGTATTAATCAGGGCCAGGGATCCCACCCCCGGGAAGACGTCCGTCTCATATAGTCACAGCTACAACGTAGTTACATCATCTTTAGTAATCTTACATCCAGACAAACAGCGTTTTTATATTTAAATTAGAGATAGAAAAAATGAACATTGAAGTCCGTCGTTGTTTGGCTTTGTGAAAAAAACAACAACTCTAAAAGTGTTCAAAACTATTGTTTTGTATGAAGGTTTGGGGTTGAAAAGGGTATCGTAAAGCTTTGACCCAATGCTTGTACAACCCAGAAGTACACCTTAACAGTATACCACCCAGCTAGATATTCACAGTGAAAGTCTAAGTTTAAGAATAACGCAGAAAATATAGAAAAAAAGATAAAATGAAGAAGCATGTATTGATGCGAGTACTCATTTACGTAAATGTACCCGACCTTTACATGGCCGTGGGGGAACCTAGTGGTTAATGCGTTCGCCGAAGACCCGGGTTCGATTCCCCACATGGGTGCAATGTGTGAAGCCCATTTCTGTGTCCACCGACGTGATATTGCTAAAAGCGGGGTAAAACTAAACTCTCTCACTCACACACTCACCGTTCTTTTACATTGATGAAGTGTCACGAAATGGTTTTAATAACTTTGACAGAGAAACTCCTCAAACCTTCACCTTCGCAACACGACTCTCCATGCCACGCACAGTAGCCTAAAACGCAAAGCTGGTTTACACCCAACTTCCGCACAGATTGCCTCTAACGTAACCCAAAGTGCAGGCGTACTTTATTCTCGGAGAAGAAGACCACGCCATGCGTTCTGGTAATCACGGTTAAGATGTCTCTCTTTATCCCGTGCAGTGACGTTCGCTGGAGTTACCGTTTCCATTACCCTCCTCAAGGACATGCCAAAGTCTGGAGAGTCCTACTATGCAAGACAACCTGTGCTACCGATATACACCTCGTCAGTACTTACAACGCTCTGCTAATGAAATGGGTGAGTGAAATACCCTCCCTTCGATTTCTACATCTTTGAGACGCCCACTCCGGTAATGGAAGACGACAGCTAAAATGGGATTTGTTCGATTTTTTTCAAGCAAACGTTTGCAAACGGTTTTTGGTAAGTTTGTTTTTATTTGGCAATACGTTCTGCCCCAAGAGAAACCCGATCTGAGAGATATAAATTATTCTTACAGACAAATAAATGATTTTCCGTTTATCTTAAACTTTGTTTGTGACAATCAAAATATAGGAATGCGAGATGAAATAACTGCATAGGATGTGGGTTACTATGCCCCCGAGCTGTTAGTGGTCATTGTGAAGTGGTCGTACCTGAATCTGCAGCAGACGACAATATACGCCATGACAGTTCCAGTAGTTTAACCTCGTAAGCTGCTTTCAGGGATTTGTGAATTTATTTACAGATGCATTGTAGAGCAAGACATCTACTGAAACAGATTTTGGAAGGTATTTCCAGCAATGACCCAAACTCACGTCAGACTCAGACATGCCAATCCAGAAACTGTAACCTCGTCAAGAAAAGGGCGCTATTCCTATTCCGGTTTCGGAGTTGAGATATTCTGAATTAAAACCCGACCTCAATTACTTCCAAACTCTATAGCGTAATCATAAAATATTTGATGTTCAAGACGTACAACTTTCTAAATGTAATGTAGGCCTAATGAAGGACTACCTTCAGTGCCTCTGGACATATACAGTTGGTGTGTTGGGCAAAGGAACACTGTTCCTGGAACCAGTGCCCTCAACCACCAGAATCCCTTCCTCCACCGACACAGGGGCGCAACCCACGGCAAACAGGTTGGTAGCACTGTATATGTCCAGAGGATACAAGCCTGGTTTGTGTGTCCTCTGGTTATGGATGCATATAACACAACGACTTCGCCTACGTTGGGATTACTGTAAAGACTTTAGAACCATCTGTAACAGTATATGTATAGTGTATTTAACATTAGAGCGGAACCATAACTTACATCACTACTACTTACAACGCAACAATATTTTGTTGTATACCTGTTTGTAAAATGAAGAAAGTAAACAGAACCATTTCTTTCAATATCATTCAACATATTCAGTCCTGCTACTGCAGATCTGGGAGCGGGACATCCCCAATTATTCAGAGTTCCATCTGGATTGTGTTACGGCAGATACACGACTGCCTACATGAGCTCAGGGCATGAAACAGTTTTCTGTTGTCCCTGACCACAGCAAGGCTGGGGTATGTATATGAGCTGCGTGCTCACCCACTGCAGAGGACACTATTGCCACTTCAAGTATTCATAAAAAATGCCATCGATGCATAAAGAAAATGTGCACGTGAAGGTAACAAATATGCACGTGCAATCTGTTGCTGGGTGTCACAGCGCATGCACAAACCCTTAAAGAAGATCGTAACAATGATGATGTTTGTTGGGAGATGTTCAGAGATGGTAGCAGTCGAACGTTAACGTGCAAAGGGTAAGACATTGATTACAGAAAGGAAAATCGATGGTTTGCACAATATTGATCCTGTTTCCATCACATCTGTAAACATTCAATACTCCTGCTGCATTTCAGGCATGCACGCTTCCGATCTAAATGACAAAATAATATATACACATTATAAAAAGTTAAGCACCACCCTCCATTATTTTCATACATCTCAAACGTCAATGTGTCTTTATTTGACATTTATCTCATATCAACAAATGTCTAGGATACTGCCGGTAAACCTCTATTTACAATGCTGTTTAAGGTGACTTTACATCTGGTCATGTGCCGTCCTATTGCCACAATGTCACGTACATGACAAGGGTCTGGCGGAGATATTCGTGTTTTGGTTACAGTAAGTGATACGTAATGCTTTCTCCATTATCCACTTCAGGACACTCTATTTGATGCCACAGTTGATCAGTACATTTAAGGATATGTACAAAAATACAGCCACGCATACTGAAATACTGCTCTGGTTAATAAAGCGCAGTTTCGAGGTTTTTAGAAAGCGCAAGCCTAAGTCTTAAGCCAGGTCACATTATGCAGGGGAGATAATCAGTGCGGGGTGGGGTGGGGTCCCAAATGACTATAGCCATAAGCGTCTCAAAGCCTGGCTTCTGTATTTCAAGATGGCACACTGCAAAACCACTAGTATGGTATTGTCATAATATGCCTGTGCATGATTTCAAAACTGGCTATTTCATTAAATGTATTCAATATCTAGTAAATTGAGCTTTGTTTCCTAGTGTATACATGATCAGTCTCGCCTTTGCGTAACTTTATGAAATATATGAATGTAAGCTATTCTGTGAGTGACAGATTAATTGAATGATTATACATTTACTCCATATTTAGCAATATTCCGAAATATAGGTTTCACATATTGTACCCATATTGGGATTCGAACCCGTTACGAGCGAGCACTTTAACCACTATGCCAACTACATGAGGACAAATATTACCTGCTTGATATCTAACGCAACCTTTTACATGCTTACATGCCTTTTTATCGCACTAATATTAACTACAGCTACCACGCCTGGTAACGTGTCAATGCCTGGTATTCGCCCCAAAAATGATTGTGAACAAACAGAGGGAGAAAAATAATACATTTGTCGAGAAACTGTTATTTCAAAATGTGTTGGTTCAACCTTTTAAGAGGCTGGAGCTAAGCTGAACTCCAGCCCCCCAACCCCCTCCTGATGAAGTAGGAACGAACGTGCACTTCCGCCTCCAACTATTCATCGCCATTTGTTCGCGGAACGGTAAATCATGTATACATTCACTATATTTGTCATGCAGTTTTGCGAAAACGTTATCAAATAATCATTTTAATCGCTTTGCAAAATATTCCCATCGTGTAAGGATTTGGATTTTCTTCAACCATTTCGCCCCGAACACTAACTGTTGTTTGTGAACAAAGGAAGGTTTCTCCCTCCGGGTGTCTTGTGAGACAAAATCTAATTAGGGAATGAAGTTGTTGTCTTACGCAGATCCAGTCATCTCTCACGTATTGATCTCATGGAGAGGGTCGGTTAAAATCTTTCTCAAGATTTGAAAAAGTTGAGTTTGTACAGTGAGGCGTCAGGATACATGGCGCACTTCGGTTATTCCCGCGGAGGAATACAGGACCACGTGACCTAACGCCTCGCATGCCCATCAAGTACTTACATCTATTCTGTAAGCCATGAAACCCAAACCGTTATGATTTGTATAACACGCTAGGCAAATTCTTGTAATCTAATCAAAACCGCGATACGTGTTCTGAAGAAGATTGAGCTTTCAGCTGTGCAACCGGTGTTATGAATAATTCAATCAAAGTTTTCACTTGGTTAAAACAACTCCGCTGCTTCTGAAACTAACAAAAAAAACCCGAATGTCGCATTTGACAAACATTCTGCAATAACCTGCCATCCTTTCGCGTCTTTCGACTTTCTAGTTTTTGTTTTTTGAACGTTTTTGTCAGGTGTGTTTGTGTAACTGTGTTCCTCGTGTACTTGATAACGTCTAGGCTGTGCTGGGAATATGTTTTTACCTCATACTTTCTCTTTGTGGTTTTGTAGATACATTCATTTCTAGACTCTGAACGCAGTTCATCTTGTGCGATCATATGTCCAATGTGTGAAGCCCATGGTGTCATGGTGTCCTGCTTAAAGCGGAGTAAAACCATACTCACTGGCTTGCACGACCACCATGTTACATTCAACATCACCGCATCTCACTTGACGGTGTGAAACAACACCCCCCTGACTATACTTTGTTTTCAGTGGACAGGAACCATTACGTTGGCTAGCTACAGGCTGTCATTGTGCAGCGACAGTTTCATGACATTACTGTATCTTGTATTGTATCTTAGCCATGTTGAGTAGACTGCATGGAATCTGAGGTTAGAAGGTCATGGGCGACGTATGCATATCGTAAACGGCGACCTAATGGATCACATAAACGGCGACCTAATGGATCACTAATGGCTCCGTGACTTGGTTGATTGAGTGTCATCGTGCCCGACAAACAACTAAACATACATAGTTTACCCTTACCATTACCCTTTTGCATGACTTATAATGTCCTCATGGCCAAAAAAATTCCCCTTCTCTGTACTCCCAACACCTTTGTAAACGCCGTCGGTACACTTTAGTTGCAATGTCCTTCAAAGTTTTGACAACATGCAGAAATTCTGCAAAGTAAGAAAGTACTGCAGTTCCTTAATTTATAGCCTAGGTCCTTGACGGCTCGACCAACTCAACAGTACACACAAACTCGACTCTCGATATGTCTCATGATTATAGGCGGTTACGACGTGGCTACATCAAAACCCACGACAGCTAGCACGAGGTCAGCTGAAGAATCAGACTAAAACATGTGCTATAGACCAAAAAGAACTGAGGAAATGTCCGTGTTTGATATAATCTTCGCCGCTTCCCGACTGACCTCTGATTCTTAGGTAATAGAACAAATATTTCATCTTCAGGTGGCGGGGTGATGTTAGTTTGCGATCTACTTTAGTCGTCCAGCACTATAGCAGCAAATATTGTTACACACAAATACACTCAATGTAGTAATACGCTCAATGTTGTAACACAGAATGTAGTAATACGCTCAATGTTGTAATGCTCTCAATGTTGTAACACTGAATGTAGTAACACACGCAATGTTGTAACACCGAATGTAGTAATACACTCAATATAGTAACTTACGAAATGTTGAGCACAGATACTGAGGGAAAACAAAGTAGTTACAAGATAAGATATGATGTTAATACTCCCGGTGAAACAACACATGCAGACAACAAAGATGGAGTCAGAAGGCTGCCGTGACGACGGTGATGACAGTGGCATGACTACTATCAACACGCTACCACAGGAAACGTTGCTGAGTGGCACTGGAGACCGTCTGGGTCTGCAGTTGGGAGATTAAAGCTAATTGCCCAGACCTTCAACCTTTAAAGATGTCCTTTGTAGATTCATTTATCTGTATGTCTCGGCAGTAACTGTCTCTGTTTGAACTGTTGAAATGTACTGCAGCCAAGAAAGAATGAATATGTCTGAAGTAGAATGTTTCCCCCCAATAAGTCTTTGTTTAACTGACCTTCACTATACAGTATATGGTTATTACAAAGCTGTCTAAGGTTACATTTGTTGCCATTTCCCGTATATAATGGCATCATCGTATAAACAAATGATTAGTATAATTCAAGCTGAAATATATATATTCTTCACTGTTAAGTCACTTCCTTGTATATAAAGTAAAACCAATTAATGTCCACACACATTCTTGTATATAAAGTAAAACCACTTCATGTTAAGAATTTCAGAAATACTTATATACTGAACCTTCAGAAAATAAAAGTGGCTGACAAAATAATACTGTTCCATATAATGCTATTGAGGTTTTTCGTGTCTTTGTTAATTTATATACATATTTCATCAACTGTAAAATTCCAACAAGTAAGACTAGTAACATAGTTCTTAATTTTGTTTAAAAAAAGTAGAAGTTGCAACACTTTCTTCTTTCTGTAAGTGTACACCAACCACTTTTTTATAGATAGAGCGTCTTGGGGAGTATTTCGGAATTCTGGTAAACCGGGTCCCAAATTTTCATTTAATTCTATTGAACAACCACCCCAATACTGATATATTAAAGGCGAGACCGAATAAAAATAGTATACACGATGTTTAGAGGTTTTAAACATATTCTACACTTCAATTTTTGCATAGCATTAATGATATTTGTTGTTGACTTTATCAAATTGTTCACCTGACTTGACCAACCTTTGGGAATGTTCGACCATAATGCTTATGTACGCTCAGGGCTTGTATATCTTTAAAATCAAATATCAATCTCAAGTTTCAAGCTTCTTGTTTTCAGAGTAATATAGCTTTGTTTGTCTGGATTGTAACCACGTAGATTTTGGCACAATAGTATATTTAGTCAGATTTTCTCTTCAAAATGGTTTACATAACACCTCCAATATAAGTACTTCACTGCTTTAATGTGCATTTTGGTAGCTGTGCAGTTGTAAAGAAAACATATTAAGATTTACCAAAAAACGTAAATGAAGATTATGTATAAATTAGGATAAATACCAACTGACAGCCAAAAGTAACATTACTAAATCTAGTTTATAAAAGAAAACAAAAAAGATGCATTAAGTAAATAGTATTGCGAAGATCAAGGAAAACCACATTTGCAATGACTGTCATACAGCAACCGATATGAGCGTGACAGTTGCCCAAACTGAGCTGGGGTAGCGAACACAAGCTTTCAACGTAATGGACAATGGGCACACATCTAAATTTAAAGTTCAGTGACGCGCCATATTAATCGCGTGCATCACTAGCACCTTCTACAATACATGCACAAACTCCCCGGTTCTACGCACAAACTCCCCGGTGCACAGAAGTAAGGAGTCGTCTGATGACGTCAAGCGCCATTCTTCTTGGAGGGCCTGTTTCAAACCTTGTCTATTGGTTGGACTGTGTATTTTTCTGTGGAACATGACAGCTCATGGCATTCTAGAGGTGTTCAATGTGGACATTCAACTGAGCATAAAGCGCAACACGCTAACGATGTTGGCTGAAAGGCAGCGCTGTGCAATTTCGGACTGTATGGGGTTTCATAAAGGACTCCAGATGACAGCTGTTGTAGAAATGGTGGATCAGCTGGACGAAGATGTGGTGATGTCTCCTACCCACGAATTCCTCACCACACCAAACGGCACAGCATCCTTGATTCCTTTGCTGCACAATAAGCTGTCTTCAATAAGCTTTGACATACAGAACCGGCTTCATTTGTGAAGACGTCCCTCTGTCAGTCACGTTGCTGCCAACGACGGGTAAAACTCACTCTCTGATAATGATGTTGCGCTGTCAATAACTGTCCAGTCTGTATCCCTAAGTCCTTTAGCCCTGAGCCCTGTGTCGCATGTGTCGCCCTGTGTCGACTAACCATATGCCCCAAGGCATCCGTCGCTGATTGCGTCACTGGCAGGAATGGTTTCCGGAGATGCAAAGTACCGGTCTTCATTGGGCGTAGTGTAGTCACCCTGGGTTTGCCAGTTCTTGGCCACTCAGAAACGTTGCAACAATTTGTTTATCGAAACTTGGGAGCAGCCAAAGGTTCTGGCAATGTAGGTATTGGTGGCTGCTATCCGTTTCATACCCAGGGACTGCTCTGTTCTTTTTTTTTGTCTGTGTGAGTGTCATACCATCTGTATCAATTATATACCCTGATGCTCAGTTGCGGCTGTTCTGTTGTGTTAGACAAGGCCAACGGGCCTTCCAGTTGATATTGTGGAATGTTGACATCCACATATCAACCCCGTGAAGTACAGGAAAGCACAGCGTGGGTTTACTCCTTCGTGAATATATGACTCGTTCCTAGGAAGGGCAGGTCTTGCCACTAAGGGAGCATACTCTGTACAGTTGAAGAGTTGTGGCTATCAGATATTTTGAGCACCCGTGACCACAGATGGGGAGACAGCTTCCGTGTGTCTTTTGGCAGTTCCGTTTCATTCATCACTGGGCTTCACATTCGGGCCAGTTCTTGGCATTATTTGTACGTTTGTTCACTAAATCACAAAGGTATCTGGACAAGTGTTTGACATAAGCATATCTTCGTCTTTTCGTAAACATTCACCTTTTGTTCCTATCTTCTACGACGGTACACGACAGTGGACGGACATGAGCTGTTTTCTTGGCAACTCGCCAGATCCGCCGTCATACAAAACAAGGTACCTCTGCCAGGATCACAGGTGTCACAGACTACAGAGGTTGCCAGACAGTAATAGCTGCCTAATGACTCATGTTGTGTAATTCATTACATGGCTGTGGCTGTGTCTTGGTGTATGTGTGTTTGTGTGAGGGCAAGGGTGTGTGTGTGCTTGTGTGCATATATGAGTGCTTGTGTGTGTATGTGTGAGTGATTGCGTGTGAGAGGGTAAGTGTGGGTTTGTGTACTTTTGCTTGTGTGCATATTCTTGTTGGTGTGATATTTTGTGTGCGTGTGTGTGTGCGTGTATGTCTGTGTATGTGAAAGTGAGTTAAAATTTATGGTCGCATCGTCTCAGTTTATTGTGATCTCAAACTTGCTAACTGCTATGACAAAGACTACAGTTCTGTACAGCTGTCTCAAATTTATCAAGAACGCACCCCGTGTCAAAACTGGACAGGGTGGCTTATAACGTCTTATTGTCACGCTTTTCTGTAGGTATAACAAGTTGAAGTGCAAAAATAAGCAAAATGTATTTGAAATTTGAAATTTTGAAGTTGTATAAATGTAAATTTAACAAGAGTTCTTCAAAAGGCCTTTGGGGTCTAACGGTTAACCAAAAATTCTATATGCACATTTATCATTGAGTTTTATTACCAAAATAGAAGTGACCATAGGCTACAAACCAGTTACATAATCAAGAGAAATCTCTGCTGAAAGGAGATTCCTTCTTCACTACCGTGTGTGTTTATGAAATCAAATAGTTATAATACCATCAGCAATAACACCAGCAGTGGTAATATCAGCTGGTGTAAAGGCGAGCGTATCCTGCCTCAACTATGACACCCGTTACAAACATAAGCAAGTGACCTGAAGAAGCATGGTAACAGTATGACACAAGCCCAAACACAGAATTGCATCGGACATAATTTGGCAAATTTGGAAAAGTTTATCAGTTCGTTTTAATTTTGAAATGTAGACAGGTTCCAGTCTAGGTTGATGATGATGTCATGGCAGAGCCGTGTTGAGATAGCAGCAACAATTTGGTGGACTAAACAGAACCCGTTACAAATCAATATAGATCTTACCCCACACGAACTACGTCCAAAAGTGAATACATAAACCGAAGTACAGTAGTAATTTGCCTGTGTGTGTAATTATAACAAGAGAAATTGAAGACAAGGCACCGTCAGAGACGTCCATTCAGCTATGTTTAATGGAAGAGGAGATTTTCCGAGATCGTAATGAAGTACACGTGGGCCTCTGAATGCTACCTGAACCCCTCGTTATACAGCGTACATCGCCTCAACGAGGGGATACTCTACAGTAATTAGATAAGCTCTTTTGTCCTTAATAATGAAGGAATATGGTTAATACACGCGGTGAAGGCGTGGTAGGGCTGGCTGAAACACAGACAGCAGGATAATTAGTGCAAAGGTTCTCTGTTGTTGCTTCTTCAATGTCATACGAACTCTCTGTTAATAATAATAACAGATAATTAAATGAATTCGATTTTTTCGCACCACAAGCTGCTGTGCTGGTAAATGCTGTTTAGGTTTCCCATTATTTTATGTCTTTAATATGGATAAACTGCCCTCGCGTTGTCAAGCACTTCTTTCTTCACAAATTAGTTTTTTTTAAAAACTAGGGACATTATTGATGATTTCCGTTCTCCATGATTTAGCAGTTTCTGAAATCGCAAAATACTGAATTTCATTGAGGACATGTTTTAAGAATAATTAGAGAAAATTTTAGGAAAAAGCAAAATTGAAATGTGTTTACTGGAATCCGGTTATGATTTCAAATAAATGAGAAATTGACAACCGAATGTGAGTGAGCCTCTCTGTTCGAGTACTCTCGATGGTGACACATTGCACCAATAGTGGGAAACGAACTCAGGGCCCTCGGGACATGGGCAAAGCTTGAACCACGGAGCTCACTTTCCTCCCGAACCATTTTGTGTCTAAGAAGTGTCCACTGTAATGTATCAAACACACTAAAAAACACCAATGTTGCCAACAGAACGCCCATCTATTTGAAAGAAATTGTCAAGATATCCTGAGGCATAAAAGAGCAGAGCTTCACGTGTTTCAGCCGGTATCCTTATATAATAACTTGTGGAACTTTCGAAGTTAATATGTACCGCTGCATATACTATAGCAACATGAGGGCGTCCATATGTTATATACAAGTCTAGTCACCCTCTGCCAGAACCTCCATAAGGTCTTTATTCCTAGTTTCTGCGGTCGACGATCCATCATTCAAATCTACCTGTCTCTACACAAATCTGGTAATCATGTATCAAGTGGACGACACTACACATGCTCAAGGTGATAAAGTCATGCTCGGCGTGTCAGCCTGACCTTGTCTGACCTCAGTCAGCTCATGTTTGGCCTCCGTGAGATACAGCTTTGGTGGTGTGATGCGCGTACCGAAGAGTGAACTTGAGTTCAGCCGACAACTTCTGACAAGTATGACAATGCTATTCCAGTTCCTGTCGGCCGTCATTATTTTATGACGTAATGTAACTTCTCATTGTTTTTTATTGCCACTTCTCGTTGTCAGGCAAGTGTATATCTTGTCCATACTGTTTACTGTCAGTTCTGTTGTCATATAATGTGTTTCTTCATGCTGTTTACTGTCAGTTCTGTTGTCATGTAATGTGTTTCTTCATGCTGTTTACTGTCAGTTCTGTTGTCATGTAATGTGTTTCCTCATGCTGTTTACTGTCAGTTCTGTTGTCATGTAATGTGTTTCTTCATGCTGTTTACTGTCAGTTCTGTTGTCATGTAATGTGTTTCCTCATGCTGTTTACTGTCAGTTCTGTTGTCATGTAATGTGTTTCCTCATGCTGTTTACTGTCA
>VKKT01005217.1:63717-74324 GCA_008038995.1 Haliotis laevigata | reverse complement strand
AGAGGACAAGACATGTGCTCCCAGCTGCTTACCAGTGACAGGCAAAGATACCTAAACCTACCGAATGACTGATTCTATTTTCACCTGCAAATGAGTTCTCAATAAATGATACCCAGAAATGTTAGTGCTTCAGTTGCTATTTGACATGTGGACAATATAAGCACTAGAAGAAAGTAACATGTGGACAATATAAGCACCAGAAAAAATCACATACGGACCATACAAGCACCAGAAAAGATTTAATCATAAACAAAAATAACAATCAATTAAAGCCACAAAAAAGCCCCGTTAAAACAGATTCATCATCCAAAACTGTGTTCCATAGGAGATATTGCTTGTGTGAAATCAAACGATATCTCCTAGGAGATATCGTTTTGACAGTAGATTTTGTACAATGCCCTGACAATGCTATGACATCATGAACTTGATGACATCACAACGCTATGACATCGCTGCACTGCAAGTCTAATGGCAGTACCGTGTTCAGAGATGGACTCTTTTCATTGAAAACTAATGAAGAGTGACTTTTGATGATAAACTGAATCTCACTCTCGTGTTTTCTGATATCAAATATTTCAACACTCATTGATAAAAGTAAAAATAGCCTTGGCAACACTCGGATATTTGTAAATTTATCAACTCGTAATGTATTTGATATCAAAAGATGCTCGGGTGAGATTCTCTATATAGCTAAATATATCCCAAAGTAGTATTTCTTCATTATCTGAAACATATCTTGTTTTTCACATCATATATAGACTAATACTTTGTCATTTCACAGACTTTATCACACTGACTAAGTTTAACCTGTAATTGTCATTCGTGAAGTGATGAATAGTACTGTGTTTGTACATATACTATCAGCAGAGTTAATTCCTGGACATGCAGTGTGATGCAGATGCTATCCTGCTCCACGTGTACACTTCAATACAAGCACAACTCTACTGACCTGTGCACAAGCCTGGCCAGATCACCAGGTTACATACATCACTAACTGAATGTGGTGTGCACAAGCATACAGTTATCTATTTAACTGTAATTCCAGGACCCAAACCTAAAGTCTGCGTTGTATGTAATATATGCAGCTGGGTCATCACCATGATTAGCATTAGGGTGGTGTCAAAATTAGAAATTGCAGCTGGGGTTTTGCTTAGTATTCAACACAGGTCTGCAGTTTACAGTGAATCTATTTCCATGTATTGTTGTCTTACAGGTTGCACCATGAGCATGTGTAAGTTTAACACCGCAGTTAGCAATATTACAGCAATATCATGGGGGGTGACACCAGAAATGGGTTTCACATATTGTACCCATGTGGGGTATCAAACCCGGGTTTTCAGTGTGACAAGCGTATGCTTTCTCCTCTAGGCTATCCCACCAGCCCCGATTGCATCTTTTAAAAACTGAGGACAATTGACTTTTTTTAGTGAATACGCTGTCAAATATTTCACAAGCTGTTTCTCAAATGACAATTGGGGATCTAATGGGGAGAGATGGAGGTGAAACACTGACTAGGCTCTGTAATACTTCCTGCATTACTACGGTTCATGCAATCCAAACATCAAATAGAAGTTTCAATCCATCGGCTTGACATGTTAGTGTCATGAAGGAAAGGAAATTGAAAGCTGCTGCCTCAACAGATGTTTGAAATTTATTACCTTATTTTTCATTAAACAAAAAATAAACAGCTGCTCAAAGGTGTTAAACAAGTCGATTGCTATGTTAACCATCATCTTGACCCTAGTAATCTTGTTGATTGCAATTCAAATGACAAATTAGCACTTAAACTTCAAAAGTTGAAGAAGTTCCATTCACTAAACATTATATTAGGAAAGATGTTAGTTTAGTTGAGCTAATATTTGAAGCTTCTTTTGTCTCTGAAATGCGTCCAAAAGTTGGATTATCTTGTTGATCATGGCATAACCATTGCAGCATTTCCATTCCTCAGTCAGTGAGGATTCTGTAGGCTCGAGTACATCATGTTTCTGTGTCCTTGTAAACAGATGCGTCAGTCACAAGCACATCTACATACAGCTGCACCAGTCACAAGCACATCTACATACAGCTGCAGCATGTAACAAGCACATCTACATACAGCTGCATCATGTAACAAGCACATCTACATACAGCTGCACCGGTCACAAACACATAAACATACAGCTGCACCAGTCACAAGCACATGTTCGTACAGCTGTGCTAGTCACAAGCACACCTACCTACAGCTGCACCAGTAACAAGCACATGTACATACAGCTGCACCATGTAACAAGCACATCTACATACAGCTGCACCAGTCACAAGCACATGTACGTACAGCTGTGCCAGAAACAAGCACACCTACATACAGCTGCACCATGTAACAAGCACATCTACATACAGCTGCACCACTCACAAACACATGTTCGTACAGCTGTGCCAGTCACAAGCACACTTACACACAGCTGCACCATGTAACAAGCACATCTACAAACAGCTGCACCAGTCACAAGCACATCTACGTACAGCTGTGCCAGTCACAAGCACATCTACATAGAGCTGCACCATGTAACAAGCACATCTACATACAGCTGCACCATGTAACAAGCACATGTTCATACAGCTGTGCCAGTCACAAGCACAACTACATACAGCTGCACCATGTAACAAGCACATCCAGCTGCACCAGTCACAAGCACATCTACATACAGTTGCACCAGTCACAAGCACAAGTTCGTACAGCTGTGCCAGTCACAAGCACATGTTCGTACAGTTTTGCCAGTCACAAGCACACCTACATACAGCTGCACCATGTAACAAGCACATCTACATACAGCTGCACCAGTCACAAGCACATGTACATAAAGCTGTGCCAGTCACAAGCACACCTACATACAGCTGCACCACTCACAAGCACATGTTCATACAGCTGTGCCAGTCACAAGCACACCTACATACAGCTGCACCATGTAACAAGCACATCTACATACAGCTGCACCAGTCACAAGCACATCTACGTACAGTTGCACCAGTAACAAGCGGATGTACAAACAGCTGCACCAGTAACAAGCACATCTACATACAGCTGTGCCAGTCACAAGCACATCTACATACAGTTGCACCAGTAACAAGCACATGTACATACAGCTGCACCATGTAACAAGTACATCTACATACAGCTTCACCAGTCACAAGCACATGTACGTACAGCTGTGCCAGTCACAAGCACATCTACATTCAGCTGCACCAGTCACAAGCACATCTACATACAGCTGTGCCAGTCACAAGCACATCTACATACAACTGTGCCAGTCACAAACAGTTAAAACAATCATTCAGCCATTAAGCTAAATGTGTAGGTGCAGCAAGACATAAATTGTGTCTCTACTAATTTGATAACAACTAGTGAACTTGTCTACAATTAAATGTTTGCACTATTCAGGAGTGTAGACTTCCAAATCTGCCCATGAATGTCTGTATTGTTTCAGTCATGTTATTTTAATAAATTCCATCATCATGATTATGCATGCAAAAGATATAATTTCTTTCAACCTGTTATCAGTGCCATTGATCTGAATCCCACTGATCTGCCCCCAAAGGCACTGACTAGGAATGGACAAGCAGGTAACCACTAGTCACCTAAAGCTTCCCATTCAGCAATACCTAGATGCAACCTTTCCTTCAGCTGAGTTAAAACAAGGTTCAATCTCCTGCAAAAAATACCTTAATGCTTTCACACTTATCCTCCCTCCGATCTGTTTATTTTACTCTTTGCACCCTAGGATCGCTCCATCTGGATGAAAGCCACACCAAGTGAGTGAACAGCCTTAAAAGAAAACACTTCCATGGACTTAGACTTAGTAAGAAATCGTGTTACTGGGAAGATTAGAAGGCTCAGTGACAGTCAGCCAGTCTGTCATTACAGGGATTATGCTGGGAGAGACCTCTCACAGACTCAGGCAGGTAACATATCAGGTAGCGTCTCAGGTAACAAAGGCGTGTGGCACATAGCATTGGGGCTCCCTATACTTGGCGGGACTTACACTCTTTCACTAGAGACAACACAAAAGGATTCACTGGGTTAGATCAGAATCAGCATGACCAGGAAGGAGGCTTCACTGTAATAGAATACTTGTCTGGATTGCTCCTGCTTTGCCCTTGATGCTGATGTCAGCTGTCAGACTCAATTTAATTAAAATCCTAGGACACGCTGCAGGTTTGTAATCACTGCCATGTGTGAGATCTGTACAGTTTGACATCAATTGTCAGACTGACATCAACTCCTGATTGAGAATTTTTCATCTGTTTGACTAGAAGGGGATTATCATTTTTCAACATGAATTAAAATCAATACATATTAACATCATTTGATAATATGTCCTTTCTAAAACTTTTATTGTAATATATTCAGAAGTGGGATTGAAAGATGATTAGCCTTGCTCCAAAGCTGAACTGAAGGCTAAGCCCATGGGTGTATAGTAATTCTATCCTTTAAAGAGGCAAGTCTAGATAAACAGACAGTACATATAAGGACGCCAGTCTGTTAGAGGGATGTTCATATTTTTTAGAAATTATCACCTAAACTATTAATTATTACCCTAGAGACTTGTGCAAGTCTAAAAGATGATATACATCTAGAGTAATGTAAGCATGGCCATACATTTACTGTTGGCATTGTGGGCAAGCTGCTGAACTTATGTTTGATCATGACTGATTTGGTCAAAAATGGGATCGATCATGATTTCCCAGCCAAAGTGGATAGCTTCCTGTTGATGTTCACTTCTAAATCAAATCTGACCAAATGTTACCTTGATCATAACCAAGGGTATTTAGATAAAAAGATTCTAGAACAAATGACAGGAAAACAAATAGCCAAATAGTCATCCATCACCTTATTCAATGAAGTGTGCATTCATTACCATGAAGTATTGCTTCACAAGATCTTCCCTTGCAGTACCAACATATGTACTGGATGATAAGAATAAGCATCATTTTAGGTGCAATGGCTGATATCAACATCGACCAACACAACTGGAATACAATGAATTTTAATCAAGTCAGCAAACCTGACTACCCAATCCTAATAGTTGCCTCACACGCCAAACATCTGTTGCTGAAGACCATTTCTCACAGGGTGTTCACAGGTCTTTTACTGTACATCTTCAATAAAGAGCTCTCATAAGTAATAAAGCCTTGTAAGGTGCTATTTTACAGATTGTCAAAGTGGAATAAAGTTTTATATCAGAAGCATAAACTTGATTAGTATTATCAATGTAGCATTGATTGTAGCATCAGAAATTCAATGATAGTGATCTTGTTTATCAATGTTTATCGAGTACATACTCATTGGTATTTTGATGAAGTCTACACTGATGTATTGATCCATCAGTTTCTGAATGATCTCCATCAACAGAAGTCACTGTTTCTACCAAACAACCTTCTCAAGGAGACCTCATACTGCCATACTCCTATCTTCATAGAGTGAACCTTCATTGAACAGTATCAGCATATGTATTGAAAGTGGATCACTAGATTGAGGAAAACATCAGATCAATATGTGAATAAGTGCTGATGGATTACACACCACAAAAGCTGTGTACCAACAAACATGTTTGTGAGGATACGCTATACCATCAACCAGTGTATCACCTGTATCCCTCTGTACCATGGTACATATGACTTGTACCTTTGATGTATATATAGCGAACCTATCTCAGTCTAGGTCTGTGTGTACATACATTTTGTCACGACAGAATATACATCAAGTTCGCAACACAGTACACAATAAAATACATGGAAAACCAACACTGGTCATGCCAGATATAGAAGATTTGATCTAATTAAAGAAATATTGGCTTGTGGTCCCTTACACATACAAGAAGAAAATGGTGTACTTCATTGATTTCCTACAATTTTATATCAATCTACACAAAAATCTCCTTTCATGATTTTCATTAAACGTAAGAGTTATTACATGGACTATTATTATCAGCTCAGCTTACTAGACAGAACAGAATGTCACTAGACGCAGGCTTTGGACAAGGAGCTTAGGTAACTGATCGCACAACAAAAATATTTATACTTAACCTCACATTGCAATATTTTATATCAAACCACAAAGTAACACCTTGCAGTAAACCTTCAGTGAATCATTACATCCCTATCACAGACTAAACGAATATTTTATTTACAAATCTTAAACATTGAACTGTCTTTGCACTGCATATTTGACTTTCCTGTTTATTGATTCAGCAAGTGAGAGCTGTGTGTCTGGGCCTGATGCAAGGATTGTGTAGCTGAAAGATTCTTAAATCACTGTTATTGATACATAGATCAAGGAGAGTGAGAAGAAACGTCTGCAATTCAACATTAATTCTGGTAAGATATCGAAGAGAACAGGCAAAGGCATTCAAAGTGGGACAACAAGACTTCAATTTACTGTGAACTTGGTGGCATCTTAACAACCTCCTAGGAGTTTCATTTCTATCTTATCTAATCGTAATTCAATAAAGAATCCACAGAATTAGTCTAATATTGACCTATTTGCGTTACCATGTTAAGGTAGATTAGGGGTGATCAGAGCCACGCAGGTCAGTGCTACTATGTGAGATAGGTCAGTCAGCTGTCAATATCTTGTCAATATCACACATGGATTAATGTGCTTGACAGGACTTGCACTGCCCTTGTCAATAGCAGGGTTATGTCTAAAATGTATAGAAAACAAATAGATGGTCAGAGAATCATTCAAATATTGATTTAAGGGACAATAAAGTTTACTCCAGATCATTCTATGAACTTAGTTTGGACAATCAATATAAGGCTATTGTGATGACCGTTTGTACGGGTGTGTTGACTTTACATTACAACTGCTGTTGGAGAGTCAAGGACTGCTTATTGTGTACAATGTTTATCTGGATGTATTTACCATGTACATATACACTACATATACCATCCAGGCCTGATAGCTAGAGTCTATGGGTTCCCTACTGCATCAACATAAGTTGACTTCCTGTGTGAAACTGGAAACATAAATATATCAAGATATTGTTCAGTTATCAACATATATTTCACTTGATTTTGAATATCACACTCATTTTGGAGTAGATGATTACGTTAAATAACCAGTTATTGGGAGAGAACTAGTTCCTCTAGATTGTCACTAAATATCCGGGAAGAACAAACTAATGGCCATGTTTATTTGGCTATATTGTCGTGAATAAATACACTAGCAAAAATAATTGTAGCATAAATGTGTTAAGGACATTAGTATCTTAATTTTTTTAAATTAACTGCCTTATATAGCCTTCAAAAGGATGTTTTGTAATGAGTACATTCGTGAAAAGATATTGATAAGAAATAAATATGGTTTTATGCCTCTGTGACAGCAACATATTTAGATGTGACAAGACATTGACTGACACATAAACAACACTTTGTGTCAACACAATATTGTCAGATAAGATGATGCAAACATACAATTACCATTTTGCTTCTGAAAAAGGAAGGTCTACTTGCCACCTATTTCACTTCTGAAGCCTAATTACACTGGACTAGTCTAAATATACTGAAGTTATAACAAAGACATGTTACTTCAGTGAGTGAGACCAGTGATACTGTAACAGTGTTATGCCATCATAGTACCTGGATCCACATCTCCTTCTATACCAACAATCATCTATTAGGACATTTTGGAGCATACTGAGGGCATACCAGTGCTTAAGGTCTGGCATCAGACATGGAAGTGTGGTCATAGAGTATCCTCTCCATGTACAAAACAAGACACATATAAAAAAATTGGTTTTTATGAAGAACAAATTTGCTCCTTGGCAAGTATTACGCCCTTTTCTTGTATGGCAACATTGAGGCATGTGACATCTAAACACGAGAGCCGTACCACAGGTCCACACAAGGAGCACCAGGCTACTCCCGCTAGGTTTTTACTATTAGAATGTTTGTGTGGCCCAAAGTCAACATAGCATTTCCTCCCGATGCCAAACAGAAGGATTGACAAGCGCATAGTGCCCCCATAACTTGGAGGCTACCCCCAGTACTTATGTTGCATTCAGACCACTTAAAACATGACAAACATCACGGGTCATCAAATATAGACAATGTTGATGGTAAACGGGAACCAGCTGGTTAAACGCATGTGAGCCGTAACTTGGGGGCAGTCCTTGAAGAAGTAGCCTGGAGGTGGAATTCAATGATGAATGGCTCACTTCCTATTTACAACATGGGATTATCAAAGTGAGCGGTGGATAGGTGAAGTGTCGAATGTGACACTCGGATACTAATAGGTGTTGATATTTATTTGTTGTCACCTCAGTGATTGTCGGGCTGGATCACATGTTTTGATGTGGATTGCAGTGTTGTTTATCACAGCATTGATCATGATTGCTGTGTGATCGGCCCTGTTGAGACAAGGTGCCTACCAGCTTTCACATATGTCCATTTCATCTCAACTGTCTGAGTGTCTCTCTAAGTGAAAATAAACATCTTTAAGTGCTTCCTGGCTTGTACATTACATATAAAGTGGTGTAGAAACAGTGCATTCAACTGTGATAGATTTAGTTCTGTAATTATTGGAGGCAATCATTCAAGTGACAAATCAAAATGTGACTCAACTGATACAAACACAGCTAAAACAATCCATTACAGGAAACCAGAGAAGAAATATACAGCCGAAAGATCAGCATACAAGGCAGAAAAATAACTAATATTTTTCCAACCCCCAATAATCTCAAAAGTAACAGAAACCTGTCTGCTAACAGGATAAGTGATTCCAAATCATAAAATAGCAATAGCTGTTGCTGACAGATTATATTAAAGCATGTAGATATCTGTTGCAAATCATGTTTATAAATAGAGAGTAGATTCTTAAACGTAAAAACATCTGAGCAGTTGGCATGATCCATAAAAAGAATGTGACACTAAGAATGTTTAAGGTTATTGTAGGAATTTGGGTGCATGGTGCTTAGATACTTCTTTCAAATGGAACTGGAAGATAAAGCAGGATAGCTTAAAGAGGCTGATCCCTGTAATCCTGCTTCCGACATCTCTGCTATGAAAGGAGCATCCAGTTTCAAGCCTGATACTGACTGAACTCATGGCATTGTTCAACAACATAACCCCACACAACTAATCCTAACAACATTTACTTTTAGATTTTTAGACAGACTTCATGACCAATTCCCATCATCATCCAAAAACCGTCACCATACAAAAAGTAAACTTGAAAGTTACTACAGTGCAGTGATTTTGCTTAAAACAAATGTCACTGTCCCATTATAATGGTTTTACTTTTAGCACATTTTGACACGACACTCTTTAATAGCATTATCAAAATTGAAAAACATCTTCAAAGACTTTAGATGACAATAAATCATGTCCAAGAAAATGAACCGATTTGAAATCCTGTGAAGTGGGGTGTAGAATCAGAATTAATGTTTCAAGGTGTCAAACCAGAAAGCCCTAAGATAAACTAATGAGTATGGCCTTAGGAGTTTGAACATCATTTTATTATATCTCTAACAGCATGTTAAAACACTGTTAAGAGACTGTTGGGAAAACATGTTATCCTTACATCTAACCAAGAAATACCATTCTTCTTTTCAACATAGCAATTTGTGGCAAATATGTCAAATCATCTGTGATGATACTTTGGATGCATGTATTCAGAACAGTTATCTATGATAAACACATTTTTAACTGACCTACCACTGAAAGCCTTTAGATTTAGAAAAGTTTATTTTTAGGGTAATATTTCATCGATTTTGCTGCATGGATTTGTGCCTCAGTTATTGTGGAGAAACAAGTTTTGGCTTGGGTCTGTGATCACCTTGCACCTTATAAGACCAATGGGGCATTGATGTTCCTGTTGCCAAAATCAGCTGTGCAGACTTGTGTACCTTAGGTGTGTCAGAAACCTATGATTGTCAGTTTACCATGATTACGTTTCCAGGATTGTCAGATTGTCATGCTTAGTGCATTGGCCAAGTGATGTGTGGTGAACATCAGTGCATAATCATGTCTATACATTTTATCAGCGAGGCAGTTAGGTCGTCCTAATCTTGAACTATCGTCAAGGCTATCTCTTCCCAACTTGAACTCAGCCTTTTTTAATCTTTTAGCAACAACCAAGGAAGAAGCATCTTCCACTAACTTTGACCCAATATTCAACACAGATGGAAATAAAAAGAGAACATGCACAAGGATGAACAGTGACAACATGTAACAAGGTCTGAAATTCTACTAGCAGGCTAGTGCTAATTGTACATTGATGGTGTTGGAGCTTTCAGTTGGACAACTGGAGATATTTGATGACAGCTCTGTAACCAGTTGTCTGTTTTCATCAACAGAGAAAACCTACCTATAGTCACTAAAATTGATGCCTGCAGAAAAATTCTACCTGGATTGGTTCAAATGCAGGGGGTGTATTGTACTTATATATGCAAACTGTTATGGGTGTGCTATACAGAACTTTTCAGCCACCCTTTGTAACGGCACTTTTTCTTCAAAGTTAGAGTAGTGAGTGAGTCTGGTTTTACGCCACCTTTAGCAATATTCCAGAGAGTGAGTGAGTTTAGTTTTACGCCGCACTCAGCAATATTCCAGCTATATGGTGGTGGTCT
>VKKT01005215.1:20737-32843 GCA_008038995.1 Haliotis laevigata | reverse complement strand
AAAAAAAAAAATCCTACAGAACATTCCCTGTTCACGCGGGAGCAGATTGTAAGTGCCTGCAACATACTTGGTCTGAAACAGACACAATGCCCCATATTAAAATTTTGGTTGAGAAACTTCCAGAAGGGTTGATTTAAATTAAATATAGATGTAAAAGTCATTCAACTAAGACGAAAATCTGTCCTTTGGTCCTAATACTTATCTTGTCTATAATTACAGGTGACATATTTACTGCAGTCCTGCTGCTGACATTCCTATGTCTCTTGCCCACCCCACGTATACAGGCTTCATTGACAGAACAGAAGAACCAGTCAACAACTATGACCGCCTTACTCCAGCAGAGAGTGCCATCACACAGCTGAAATATTGCCGAGTACATTGTTAAACAACAAGTGTTTGCCACTAACATGGCAATGTCCCCCGACGCTAAAGAAAAACGAAATATTTATAACATATTTACTACTTTATATATTTTGGTCATATAAAGGATGCCTGAAATGACTGGTGTCTGTATAATCACCAAATGTAGGTTGTCGATATAAATGAAGACATCGGGTACAATGTTTTATGAGATATTGCGTTAACAAGAATTTGAAAAGTGGTCAAAGTAGTGTGGTGACCTTGCAAATACGTTCAAGGTCACCAAACTCGACTGGTGTCTGTGTAATCTTCCAAAGTAGGCTGCCACCAAATTTGAAAACATTGGGTACAACAGTTCATGAGATATCGCACTAACAAGAGTTTGAAAAGTGTGACCTTGAAAATAAGGTCAAGGTCACCAAACTTGTAATCCCCTAATGCAGGCTGTCACCACATTTGAAGACATTCGGGACAATAGCTGATGAGATATCGCGTTAACAAGAATTTGAAAAGTGGTCAAAGTAGTGTAGTGACCTTGAAAAAATAAGGTCAAGGTCACCAAAATCAACTGGTGTCTGCGTAATCCCCCAATGTAGGCTGTCACCAAATTTGTAGACATTGGGTGCAACCGATCATGAGATATCGCGTTAACAAGAAACGGGACGTACGTACGTACGGACGCCGCTGAATACATAGTCCCCCGTTCCGCGTCGCGGCGGGGGACAACAACAAACTGGCATTACACATTTTCACACAACCTTTTGAATAACAGAAACGGACTGCCGATAGTGATCAGTAGCCTTGCTATACCAGCTGACTACCTACAGCAGACAGATAAGGTGACCAACGCAACAGTATGAAATGTTGCAGGAAAATGAGGTAGTATTTGACCATAAACGTCTACATGTCCCTGTAGTCATGGCACCTTGCTTCCCGACTGTCTCTCAGGCCTGATATATGATACCATATTTCAACATATTTATGCTTCAAGTGGGGAATTACTAAACTACAAGGGTAAGTATATGTACCTGGCGAGGCGCGTTTGGCCATTCTTCTATCTCCCATGCCTGGTGTATTGCAACTCAATGGAACATATATATGTTTCAAATGTAAACTTACTGAACTAAAAGGATAAGAGCACAACGTGAAGCATTTTACGTTTCCCTGACATCTTTCATTTTTTACTTATTACAATACTATGTTTTTAGTGTAGAATATCTCAACTAAAAGAGGTATAATACCTACGTGGACGAAACTGAATGCGAGACATTCGATGTTTGAAGATTGTTTCTTGTGCAGATTTGTATCGGTTTGATGAGATTACATATCACTAATATTGACATGATCATGGACTGTGTATGTCTTAAACATCAACACATAAACATCTTAACACGTATGACACCAATTGGATATATAAATTTGACATAATAAGACAAACTTCAGCATGTGATACAGACATTACCATTTGCATCAATCAAGTCATGGTATCCCTGTTGCAGACATGCAGACCGTTTCTCAAGCTATTGATCATTGGATTTCTTGTCCAGTTCATTTGTTTTACAGACCGTCCTCCTAAAGCTGGAAAACTGCGAACAAAAAACGTCATCTCTCTTAGTGCAGCACTTTATAACATCTACTGAAGATATTCGTGAATAATGTACATGAAATTTGCCAATGGTTTACCTATTATATCCAGATACAAACTGGTTATCTGCCGTTACCTAAATACACATAGCATGGCTTATCTCAACATCCGATTTCAAAGATTAAATATTACACATAAAATGTAATTGATTTCGGACCAGACTGGTCCACAAATACAGCTTTCTAAAACATAAAGCGAAACTGCACTCAGTTTGTCTCTACGCCGAAATTACTAACCCGGGCGATTCACTTGCGACTATAGTGCGGACTGACAAAACCTGTGGGTGAGTAGTTTAGTTTTAAACCGCTTTTAGCAATATTCCATCAATATCACGTCGGAGGACACCAGAATTGGGCTTCACACATTCTACCCATGTAAGGAATTTAACCCGCGTCTTCGGCGTGACTAGTAAATGCTTTAACCACTTGCCTACCCGACCGCCCCAAATACTCATGTGACAATATGTAATGCATATGGGTGGTATTGGTTACCAAACAGATTCTACATCTTGGTTGCAGGTGAATATAATCTGTATAATTCTCAAATGCGATTCATTCTGGAATATCAACGTTTAACAGTATTCCGGTCGTGTGAGATGACACACAAATATGATGTTGGTTATCCTACAAAGAGTAATTCACTTCCTGGTACCAAATGAATACTACCTGTATAAGTTTCAAAGGAGAAGTACATCTTAATTTAGATTATCATGGACGTCCTGTTGACTGTGGCTGTCCTCACGCTACCGGCAGTCATCTCAGGTAAGACTACCTGTATACATTCAGTGTGTAACTGACAGACTGAGACGTGAGTGTCAGTTACCTACGTAAGTCGTTATTTAAAAACTGTATATACTGCTTTAGTGTCAATACTGTATGTATTAAGTTGGTTGTTTGCAGTCGAACACTGGAATGTGAGTGTCAGTGACGTACGATAGCCGTTGCTTGACATCTATATGTACTGCCTATGTGCGGACATCATTTATTCACTGGACTATGTGTACTCTATCTATAAAACATGTGATAATACGTCCGAGTTGCCCATGAATACATATATATAGTATTCCCAGCTATTATTGAGAAAGTAGTTTCGGCAAATATCTAATACATGTTCATAAACTATTACTTCAATGAATATGTTGAGATATGATTCTCTTAAGTCTGAGTGTCTTTTCAGTATTTTGGGAGACCTACGTACCCTGCAATACTCGACTGAGTGCGCCCAGATACACTACCGATCAAAGTTTGTAGGAAATCGTGTGACAGCGTACCCCGATATTCGACCACTTCTTTCTCTATATCCTCAATATTTCTAATTCCTTTGGGGTTTATTCTGTCCCTCATTAGAGCCCATAAATGCATACAACAGGTACACACTTTGCATAGAACGGGTTCATTGCAGTATTCATGTTACGTACACGGTAATGAATCCTTTGTCTTGTTTTGAACATGGTAAGAACTACAATTTACATGCATGTTAGATCGCTGTACATCACAACATGACACCTATGAAGGTTATGACAAAATGTTGTTCTTTTCTCCAAGCACTACAGACATGCTCCTCAGGGACAGAGACCAGCTCCACTCAAATCCTGCTGGATGTGTCT
The DNA here is from genome assembly GCA_008038995.1 of Haliotis laevigata. Lineage (NCBI taxonomy): Eukaryota > Metazoa > Mollusca > Gastropoda > Lepetellida > Haliotidae > Haliotis > Haliotis laevigata. Next base: position 29,232 of record VKKT01005215.1, on the reverse strand, counting down.
ACCACACAGATCAACACAGGAGGAGGGATGTGTTCCTGTAGACTGACTGTGTCACAGACAACACAGGTGGATATGTTCCCTGTTAGCTGGATACCACAGTGTGATACATACATGACTATACCGAAGTGGATGACAAGTTCACAGTGTACAAACGGTGCTGTACAAAGTCCACCTGCACAGACTCACACCGTCACAACTGGTGAGGAGATATGGATCCTGGTGGTGGGTACAATACCTGGAGTCAGAGGACTGTCAGCACAACTGCAGTTCAAGGCGAAGCAACCATCAGGTGAGAGATGTTGCCTAATGTGTGAAATATATATACGTAAGTATACAAAACAATGGAACTGATAATGTTGATTGATACCAGAAGTATAATGGTTTATGCCCACATTGATAAAGATACATACATTCCACACAATAAAAACACTGGGACACAGTATTTGAACAAATATTGATTGGAGTTCCAATTTTACCTGGACAGTCTCACATCCGTAACGGTGGTGAGGAGCGAGAGTGGTAGTGGCTACGAGCCCTGGAATCAGAGGTGTGTGAACAAAACAAACATATAAACATTATTTGGCATTGAAACTTAATTTCCGCATCATCACAAATCTACAAACTAATCTGTAGGGTTACACTGTGTCTTTGTATTCTATGGTTCATAGTTATTCCAAAACATGCATACAGGAGACAATTTCATAATTATGATTTCCCCCCACTTTGTGATTGCTCATGTCATTTCAGGCAATAAAATGTCAAATAATGTCAAGGTTCCTTCGGATCCAGTGATATCATTTTAACAAATGTTCGCTTGGGAAGCCTAGAAGATTCAATTCGCAACATGGGGGCAATATTTCTAGTGTCCCCCGCTGTGGTATTGCGAGAAGCGGCGTAAAACTAAATTCAGTCTTCTTACATGTATCTGAATAACTCGTTGATTAGCTTGCGACTACCATCTTATCGTCAACTGCAACCAGTAGTTCTGATAAGTGTTTTGCTTCAACAGACCAGCTAACCATAGAGTGCTTTGAGCCTAACAGTAACAGCAGCACAACCACTACTCCTTCAACAACCACCGTGACGGCTTCAACAACTTCGTCGACATCGAGGAGAAATGTTGTAACAACTACATCTCCAAAAACTACCAGGAGAATTACATTTACATCTACATCCCAGCCTACCACTCACACTGAAACATTAGGTTCACCTGACACCACATCTCAAGAACAGCCCACATCCCCTCCTGGATCAACTGCAGGGACAAAGAGTACTGACGCTTCTTCAACGGGATGCCAAACGTGTAATGATGATTTTCCAGGTACATATTCTTTAAGATGTTTGTTACGGTTCAAAGAGTGTCAGCTCAGTTTTACTGGAAAATGACTACACATGAACGCACAATGACTGATAAATTTTATACTTTACTGAGAAAGTGTAATCCCAAGTATAACATATGTTCAGATAGGATGTTTTCAAACATCATGCAGCTGTAATACTGCTGAAACAAATCTGCTCATGATATGGTCACTATTATACAATCGACTCTGCTTTGGTCAGAGATTTCTTATGAATATGGAGAGTGTTTTGTCGCTTCTACTTACATGGCCACTTTCTGAAAGGGTTCTTTATTCAATTACTGTTTGACAGCATGTCCAGTGCCGGGACAATTTTCTATGAGATAGAATCTCATCTTACAATGTGTGTGTGAATCACTAGCAAATATTGATAACACCAGGTGTTTGGTGAGCATATCCAGTCACATGGTTCACAAGAATGCTAATATTTATATGTCTCGTCATTCATGCCTATAACGTTCTCTTCAAACCAAATGAAATCAAATCTTTATTCCAGTACTCACAAGGCATCGGATCTATAGTACAATTCATTATTAATACAATATAAACGATTCATAACATTCTCTTAATATTCGTCTTTCCAGTATTCAGTTGATAGGTTATTCAAATTAGTTTTATCAACACAATGAAATAAATATGTCCCTACACTGGTGAAAAGCATGTTTGAAAACTTCATCGCACTGACTGAATGTGTTACTGGTGTCACCATGAAATGGTTCTATCATATTTCATTTACGTTGCAATCAGTGTGTAATCAGGATATGTGAGGAAAACCGTAAGTCATAAGAAACAGGTAGTGGGTAACAAGCACAAGTATGGGTAACCTAATGACAAACCAAAGGTCTATGTTATCTAACTTCAGATGTGTCTGTGGATCATCCCGAATGTCCATATAGTGGATGTAATGTTGGTGATTGCGAGTCCATTGTGGGTTTAAATGCAGGTGGTGTCTTTGCTGCTGGTGTTGCTACAGGCGTCGTGTTGGTCCTCATTGCTGGCGGACTGTACGTCGTCATATCAAGGTGGAGACAACAAAGCCAAATACATCTTAACGTCCTATTCAATTCTTGTTATCAAAGCAAAAGTAGTAGGCTGAAAAGCACATCCAGCAAAATGATATAAGTTTACAGTTGATATTGGTGATCAATATGTTGTTTTTAATAAATGTAATGAATTGTTTCGTTTCAGGCGACAATGGTGGACATCCCGCAGTCAGGAGCCCGACGACATCCCAATCTCTGAAGCCCACCCCACCTACTCTGGCTTCACATCCAGAACAGAGGAGCTCATAAACACCTACGACAAACTAGGCCCAAAACCCTCCAAGGGGACGGACAATCCATATATCAATGTGTCATAGAAAAAGCAATGAACTGAAAATTATAATTCCTTGTAGAACATCCGTGCAAGCAGAGAGCATCCATGCATATAATAGATGGTCTCTGGTGTAAGCCTCTATGATGCGGGGATACGGACATCGGGAGTATGTATTTATCCATGATATGTAAATATAGACATCTTTTCGAGTGGGTTCGGGCCAAAGTCTGTATCTGTGATGAGTGGATAATAACAACTTGACGAGTAGGCTCAGGCATAATTCTCTGGCAACATGTGGATACAGACATCTTTTCGAATAGGTCCGGGTGTCTCTCCCAATCATATGTGGACATGCTCTTTAACTGAATTCTGTTCTGTTATAAACATTCATCTTTATGTGTATATCTTGACCTAAGTCTTGTGTAGAATTCATGCACATGGGCATGTGTACCTGTATATCCGATGAAAATCGGCTTCACACATTGTATCAAATCGGTTAGTTATACCTGGTCCTTTAGCGTGATAGGCAAATGCAAGTTTATGTAATGTATTTAAATAATGCAAACCACAAAACGCTTTACAGTGATACACATGTTGATAACAATAACACTTAAAGGTTATTATTGGGGAAAATGTATTGATGTAACCTCTATATTACAAAGAACATTCAAAGACTTTATAGTGGTTGTCAACTCCATATTTGCAAAATTGACATCGGACAATCCTCTCATTTTGATCTGAAACTACTATCCGTAGTGTACTGTACAAGGAGGAGTTACATGCAAAAGAAATTACAGGAAAACAAGCTTCCTCCAGGTGTAAGTTGACACTTAGGGCTGAACCTAATGCATGTAGAAGAAAAGCAAAAATAAACACTGCATACAGGTGTCTGTTCTTCTCTCCTATGTTGTCTTCAGTGCATGCACATATGCCATGCGATTACTATATCATTAATATAAATAAATATTTGATATAATGGATCAACAATTTCCCAGATACTAGTTGAATATACAGTAGAAAGTTTATTTCTAAAAAAAAGATAATACTGGCATTAGGACTTGGGGATGTTTTTGCATGTAAGGTGGCTAAATTGTCTAAGATAACAAAGATATCCGCCTATTGTCCACACTCAGGTTTTATGTCAGACTAACCTGGTTGGTTAAGCATGACATGAACAGTCCAAAACGACTTATACTTCATTATGTGTTGTGTACATATATCCTTTGTAAAACAAACCTGTCTAGGATTTTTTGTTTCTAACAAATATGTATATTGTTCCAGCCATGATCTTTCCAGACATGCAAAAGAACTATTTTCTGTTCAACTGGATTAGTTAAGCAGATATTGGGTTGATGAATTACAGAAATGCAGAAGATGCCATCCAGGATGTCTTTGTGAGGCCTATTAGTATTGATCATATAACTTTGAACCAACTGCTTGATATACCAATTGTATTGAATCATAGCTAACTGGGCACTTCACACTAATAAAAACTTATATACATTGTTTTTGTCCTCTCTTTTTCTTACATACATGTGTGTTGAAGTTGTTTGTTTGTGTTTGTATGTGTGTGTGTGTGTGTGTGTGTGTGTGTGTGTGTGTGTTGAATCAAATCTATATTTTTTGGACGTAAACTTCACAAGTATGTATTCACAACCTTTAACACTGCTGTCACACATCCTCATGATATGTCTATAGATTTAGAACAGGTACCCTGCAAGCAAACATTTTTTTCCGTACGGGCTGAGTAAATGAAACCATAAAACCGAGCTCATAGTGTTTATCACTAGTTTATGTGAACAAGACTTGATCATTGACAAGGCTCCGTCATAGCCCTGCGATATAGTCTTGTAAACATAGTCTTCATACATAAACAAACAAAACATACATACAAAATGTGCACAGGTGACAAAATATGTGTCTGCATGTGTCTGTTATAGAGCTTGATTCATTATATTCTCCGAAGTATGGCAGAGTATGTTCCTTCATAATTTTTGGTCTTGCAAATTTACCCAACCAAAAAATCTCTAATTTTAGGTATTCAATAATTCAATACATAATTACATTCAGATTACATTAAAATTAGATGTACTGAAGCTGATGGAATAACTTATTCCAAACTGCATAAAGTGATGATCACAATATCAATCACTGGACTGTCAGATCAAGACTTGATGATTTAAGGAGCACCATCACACAGCAGAATTACTGATAAGTGAAATCTTCAACAACAAAAACACTAACATTTATCATGTAACAAAATCTTCAGACAAAGATAAAAATGATCTAAAACATATTTTGCTACTGTTCCCACCTACTAACCAGTATTTTCAACCAGCGTGAGAACATACTTACACTGCCTATCCATATCTATGATAGTAGCCTACATACAATTATTACATATATTATCTACAGCAGACAGGGTAGATAAGGTAACCAAAGAAACACTGTAATACATTACAGGAATAAGAGGCAACACACAATACACCTTAACAATATTTGAGTTGATTCACAACATGAAAACGAAATAGAGAGTCTTTTTTGAAAATGGTGTTCCTATGATCAATGTCTGTTTCAGGGTTGGTTTCTCTACATACCTCTGTAGTCATGTTACTTTGCAGTCCTGGCATAAAATGTGTCAATGCTGAAGGCCATTCTCGGATCGTATTGGTGCTAAAAGGTTATAGTCACATGACTTGTCCCACCGGATACCCATTTTCTGCTGGGTGAACAGAAGCATGTTTGAACAAACTCACTTGCCTAAGGTCAGACCACATGTGTTTTGTTGTGGGGCAGGACTGAAGTCCCAGAAACTCTCAGGAGTCAAGCTGCAAAACACAGTCACCGATCCAAGGACTCTCCACGCCCAACATTTCATAACTTCAACTGATTTGTGTTCTGAGCACTATGCACAGGACCACATGCCAACAAGTCATGGACTATTCAAAGTGTACATGTAGGTGTTCAGCTACAAGGAACATTGTGTATGATATTGGTATATCTGTATACAGGATCACATCAGAGTACACACCTGTTGAGTAAGTTCAAACATTACATGGATAATCATCTCTGTCTCCAGCACCCCTTCACCTGTTTTCATAGGTGCAACCATCAATGTCTTCAGTCTCATTTATGCTTTTGTAGTTCACATATACTTTAACAGCTGAATATGATAAGAGATAGAATAGATACCATAACATTTGTTTGTGTGACTACTCTTAACAAAGCTCAAACTGTAATTAACTAAGAAATCAGTGATTGATATGATGAGCAACATACGAGTTAACCCAGTCACAAAACCTGACCACACAATCCACCATGTGCAGTCATAGGCTGGTGGGTGCCTATTCTTACTGACACAATCCTCATTTGCAAGAAAATATGCATAAAGTAATCTGTAATGGCAGTGATTAGTACATTGAGGAGGAGAACATGGTTTGGTAAATTCAATACAGAAGACAAGAAATGGAAAAGAAATACCTTCAGATTGTCCTATCAAACATCATTCAAGATTATAGCACTTCTGCAGCTACATATATTTGCATGTGTGGTGGGGATGCTGAATGTATTACTCTGGACAAATGTCGTTTTTATAGTGGTTGCCTGTCCTTGTTTTAAGGTGGCACACCAGGCAGGAATCTTTGATATTAACCAGGCACTGAACCACAGACTTGCACTCTGGATGGAAGCTCCACTAGATCCTGGAGGTGGTCTTCCATATAGCTGGATGCTGATTCATTCACCAAAACAAGAAAACATATTGAAGAAGTTGTAAAATACCCATGAAGTTGCATGAGCACAAACCCCTGCACAGAATCAGTGAGCTAAATAATATCACCTTTCATTTTGAGGAAAACTGTAAATCAATAGAATAGATTAAAAAATATACACAGTGATTGCACAATGGTTATTATCAAAAACTCCTCTACCATTGTCCAAACCATTTAATTGCTTGACAATGATACAACAAGGATACCCCACCTTGATCAATCATACATTATTATTATCAATTGCGGGTTTATACCAATAAATGTTTTGAATTAAATATATGAGGATACAGAACTGAACATAATCCTGACACAGTGACATGGCACACTGGTCACACTCTATGATTGTTCAGAAATACCATTGATGACCAGCATTGAAAACAGAGATATTTTCTTCTTTTTATATTTTGTCATGTTTTAATCCAACATAACTCAGGAGTCTAATATTTATTGAAACACAAAACAAAAACCAATTATCATTACAGTATACATAACAGTGCTAGGTGATTACAATAACAACATTTTCTTATGGACCTATTGAAATGAAAACGAAGTTAATGTACAGTGAAATGTGTCAAATGAGTTCAAAGCCTTGCACGGTTGCACAACTCACATGCTAATACCCCAGTATTCACTATACCTAAAGCCTTAAAGCCTCTATTAGGATTTGCAATCTCTTTATCATCCATTCAAACCTGTTCCCATGATGACATTCATGAGGAGGTATGAAGCATGCAATTAAATGCTTCATCACCAAATATTATGAGCAAATGGGTGATCATCAAGTTGACCTGGTGTGTAAATATTTTCTCTGCTGTTTGTGAGAGCCTGTACAAGTGACTGTCAGATAAGTGACTGTTTCAAGTGTTTAGATGGTCGCGCTGGGTAAAATACAGTAGGGATATCAGTTATACAGACCTGTTCTGCAAGTTTCTAATAATACTTGTTTCCACCCGCTTGGGATAATCAATACCAATAGACTTCCTGATCTAGCAGAGAGCCACAACTTGATACTTACCGTATACTTGAGGGAAATAACAATACAATATTCTACCCTTTCAATTATATTTCTGTTACATCAAAAAAGTATTCAGAAATATGCATCATATTAAGTATTTGCGTTGTATCTATTTGAGGCAATGTAATCAGCAATATTTTCAGCATGTTAATATGATAGCAAAGGCCATAAGCTGGTATATATACAGTCGATAAAATAACATTAGAGTCAACTGTAGATTAACTGGCTATAGAGTTTAGTCATTTGCTTGTCTGAGTGAGTGAGTGATTGGGTGAATGAGAGAGAGAGGGGAGGGAGAAAGCAGGAGAGAGAGGTCGGATAGAGATAGAGAGTGAGTAAGTGAGTGAGTGAAATGTAACCAGTCCATCAGTCAGTCAGTCAGTCAGTCAGTCAGTCAGTCGGACACTCAGTCAGTCAGTCAGTCAGTCAGTCGGACACTCAGTCAGTCAGTCAGTCTGTGTCACTCAGTCAGTAGTAATTTCACCTGTGTGGCTGCATCCTATAAATAATCAAGTCTGAACCAGGAAACTGATAGCAAGAGAAGTGATCCACAACCGTAAGGTGATAATGACACACAATCAGCCTTGTCACTGAGCCTGAACACCCGACCCATTAACTCTCCACAGACTCTTACCACAGTCACAGGTTACTGGGCACCTTTAATACCCTGTAATTCTCTTCAGGACAATTATATTCACATTACAAACATATTCAGTATGGTAATTTAACATTCCTTCAAAAGTAAAATGTATCCCATACAAAATAAACATACCAGCAGTGTGAAACAGATAATTTACTATAGATTGATCTTAAGCATGCTTGCTGACTTAGACCTTTCAACTGCAAGTTTCATGTGTTCCATATGTTAACTCTGTTTGAACGAGATCACCTCTATGGTCTTATGGATAGAATGTCTACCCAGTGACAATGGTCAACCCAATGACAGTTGGTAGTTTGTACCCTGACTGTGTTGAGCAAGACTGACTGACTGAGTTTGGTTTTACGCCGCTTTTAGCAATATTCCAGCAATATCAC
>VKKT01005208.1:36577-49652 GCA_008038995.1 Haliotis laevigata | reverse complement strand
TACAAACAAACATACATGCACAAACACACACAAACAAAAACATACAAACACACACACAGACAAACACACACGAACACGGCGAACACACACAAACACGAACACACACACGAACCTACAAACACACATACACGAACAAATCAGCACAACCTCATTCAGCACTGTGCGGATTGATACATGTATTGAGCCAACCACATTGTCAGAACTAAATAGATACACACATCTCTTGCCACATTGACATGAATACACACTCTCTGGACTTTCGTACTTTCATATTTAGGCAAATGTTGTGATTGGCGAGTACAGGACACGCTTACCTTTTTTGCGATCATCTGGTGTTTTCACTGATTTTCAGAGCAATTTTCCATTTACACGAAGCGGAATTTGTTTACGAGGATAGTCAAGACTGGAAAATGTTTTTTGTTTTCTATATTTAAACGGTCCTTAGTTGCATCACAGTGCCTAGCGTAAAGTTGTCTATTGTAGGAGAATACTAGACGAGTAAGCAATAGGTATTCAATGTGTGTGTATCTATGCTCGACTTTCAGTACAATTATTTTCCTTATGGCAACCACAAACAATCAAGATTCAAAATCTGTCACGTTATATTTCAAACATGTCTTCAATAGCAGAAACGTATTTAAATGTGAATCTGCTGTTAAAATGATACTGTAATGTGTACATGCCCTCCGTTTGTAATACCTAAGTTAACGAGTGAGTGAGTGAGTGAATTTAGTTTTACACCGCCCTCAGCAATATTCCAGCTATATGGTGGCGGACTGTAAATAATCGAGTATGGACCAGACAATCCAGTGATCAACAGCATCAGCATCGGTTTGCACAATTGGGAACCGATGGCATGTGTCAACCAAGCCCCTAAGTTAACGAATTAAGGGTAGAATTTAGTTTCGTAATTATCTGGCACGGCACGTATGTATGTTATGGCGATTGGACGAAAAAGGATGTTTTTGAATCATTCAAAACATCTCTTTATTATGTCCAAAATCTCCCTTTACCTTGAGATTCAATATTACCGCCATATAGGTAGAATATTGCTGAGTGCGGCGTAAAACTTAACCTAAAACTCTCAGATTCACCATTGGTCAGCTGTCGCTAAAAAGATTCGGGACTTGCGACTCATTTGGACCCTCAATCTCTAAAACCGGTGGTTCCACATGCATTTGTTTGTGAATATACGGAGAGGATCCTCAATCGGACTGACATCATTTCTTGTCTTACATATCAAATGGAAATATTTATACCACAAATGTTCAGCTTAAAACAAATAACTGGGGAATCGTCAGTATATGACGTAGCTGCTTGAGCTCCACACTTTCCAAATGGTGTTCAGCCTGTTGTCACCGGGGCAGTATGTGAAAAGTGAACAAAAATGAGTCCCTTGATTTATAGGGTAGGAGTGTGTGTTGCCAGTCACGGTGTCAGATTGTCAGCTTGATGCATATAGTCAGGGCGATGGTTTGAATCAGTCTATTGATAACATACAAAGTATGCATCTTGTGATAAGAGAGTGTGCGCTGTTTAAAGGCACAAGCAGCATTTCTACATGTAGAATTATCCCGGACATGATCACTTGTAACATTAGCATGTTCACGATCTGTTGTCACTCAGAATGCCTGGTGGATCGCATTGCGCTATGTCCAGACACGATATGAAAGTATATTGAATCTAAGATTATACCAGGATAAATTATTCTAAGAATAATTTGTTTAAAAGGTAAACTATCAAGAGGACTGTACACTCTAGTTCTTTCGAACACAAATTACGTAACTTAGACTAATAGACTAATATACTTCCAAAAAGGTTCCAGAATTTGTACTTTACCGAAAGAATACCGTTAGAATATAGTTTAACTCGTACTTAAATATACAATCAAACCTCATTAGTCCAGATCCTTTTATCTTTGCCATGAACCTCTAATCACAATGGAAGGCCATTGCTTTGAAACAAGTTAAGGAATTAGTTTTTCTTGCCGATTTCACTGGCAACGTTGCCATTCGTAAGAATATGGTTTAACTGTGTACCATTTACGAGCAAAATTCTGGACATGAAAACATTTATCAAGATCCAACCTATAAATGGAAGGGTCGTTGTATCATGATGAATAATTTCCTGGTGGTATTATATTGGGTGACTGGGATAATAAATATAAGAACATCAGTGCAACATGTTCCTAATCTCTTGCTATGCTCTTATCTTAGTAGGTCGATCGATAAAGTGGTAGCCAAGCCGTCAAGCATTTACTCGTCACGCAGAGGTCTCTTGTTTGATTCCCACGTGAGTCCAATCCCTACAGAACACTATTGGTGCCCCTCTCCGAATAGCCGAAATAATTTGTAGCGGTAAAATATGATATTTTTTGTTCACTCATGAAAACCACATGTCGCTACTCTGGAGTCAGGTGTATGCATTTCATATTTCAGAACCGATAGTGTCCATGTTACCATGAGAATCCTTACCATACTGCTCATGCATGCTGTCACCGCAATATTCACGAAAGGTATGATTTCGCAATGTTTTCTTCTTACGTAAACTGTGTGCGTATTGCACATTACCTGTCAGTAATGCAAGTGCTAAGAGCAATTATTTATAGTGGATCCTTTTTGTTTGCTTATTTATAACAGAAGTAACTGCCATAGCATGTCACTGTCTGAACGCCAGCACGGATGACATTACACCGTGCACAGTACTTTGTGGTGGACAAGCATGTATGGAAGGCTGGTTTGGGAAGTATTGCCAAATACGTGAGTTGATAAATTAGTCTCATGTTTCTAACTTTACAGATGAGCAGGAATGTATAAAGGTTGTTAAATGCTCATGTACCGATCGCATATCCATTTCACCTATAGGTGACGAATATTTGCCATCTGTAAGCGATTCATTTTTCAAATCGTCTTTGATTGTTAGTTGATCTACACAAGTGTCTCTAAAATAATTGCCTTAACGTGTCCAATCATAAAAGCAAGGTGTTGCACTTTCACAGATAACCTTGCCCGGGGCAAGTCTGCTACCCAGAGCAGCACATACCCGAATGGGGATGCGACGCATGCTGTTGATGGAAATATAGACACAATCTTTAATAGTGGCAGCTGCGCACATACCAATGAACCTGATGGACATAATGCGAGCTGGCATGTCATTCTTGATCCTTCAAACACCTTTAACATCAGTTGGATTAAACTGTATCTCCGTTCAGACAGTAAGTCTATAATTCCTAATTTTGATTCGTAGTGCTGTACGAAGACAATCAGGATTCTGAAAGCACTTTAAGCCAGGTCACACTTTATCAAATGACAAATGCTCTTTTATTTAGCTCGCATTTGTGAGACCTACAGTATCCAAGATCACCAGGGAGTGACGTTATCTAACGATACATGGCATAGCAAACATATCTAAACTGCAAATCAGTTAATTGTGAAAGCAAAAGCGACATAACCTTTCGGCATCGATAAGAAATATCTGCCAAGAGAAGAGTCGATTGTAGGAATCTTACCAAAATAAGCCTTTGTTTATGAATCACCATCAAATAGTGATGATACCAGGATTTCGCGAAACTGAGAGCGGGTACCCTGCTGCACCGGTGGCAGTCGTCATAAACATACGGGAACATATGGCACGTGTCAAAACAGGGAATTGCATCGGACACGATTTGGTTCACTGGTGCGTCTTATTTGGAAATATGAATCTTTTTGAAAGCCTTTCTGCGGACTGGAATGTAGTAACAGTGACCAAAAATCTTCTGCGCATCTGACTCTTTGAAATCTTGGTAAAATAAGCATGCTCGAGTGTATCTAAATATAATACATACATAAACACAGCACCAAAGTCTATTGTACAACATACGGGGAAAGTTGGCTATTGGAGATTCATCCCTCTCGACACTATGGGTCTTTATGCATATATCTAAATATGATCTCTGAGGCATTTCATAGTGACGATTTACTTCATGAATAACTAAAATTTAATTAGATTGCAAACGGTTGTTAAGACCGCGTGTTTGTTTAAGCAACTTAAGATTTCAGCAACCACCACATCACATGAGGACGAAGTTAGTCGTACGCCAGATGTCACTAAGGCCACAGTTCGACACGGATTGTCACAATTGTTAGTCAAATATCTAAACGCCTGAGCTACGGCCGAACTGTTTCGCAGAGCGTTCAAATTGACTTAGTCATGTCTAGCCTTGTACCATGCTCCGAATGCGGTCCCTTTAATCTCAGCCATGGTGTATTGTGATTGGATCTTTGAAATTTTAGCCATCTTCAATTTCGTCAACTATTTGTGACATTCTTATGTCGTCGATAGGATTATCCCACTCGCGACTAGACATGGCGGCAGTCTCAAACAGAATGATTCCAAATTAAAAAATCCAAATACACCACGGCCTGGTCGCTGGTGATTGGTCGATGAATTTGGGCTACGCCGTCGACAATTCATCGATCAATCACCAGCGACCAGGCCGTGGTGTATTTGGACCAAGCTCTCGTATTAGAATGAAGTAACTACTGCTTAGTTACTAAAAAGAACCAAAAGTGTCGAATAGCTGAAGGTCATTATCACGTGAGGGCGTTTTTTCTCAAAACTTCAGCCTTATGATTGATCCCGATAACATTCGACACAAACGTAATCTACCGTATATCAAACTGTGAGGAAGCCGAGTGTGTGATGTCAACTGGAAAAGGTTTAATTCACGCATGAATGACAGGGTATTTAATTCTTTCGTCTAGGAATTCTGTCAAGAAAAAGTGCAATAGGGAACACTTCAACAATAATGTTGATCACAGTAACGGACGATTAAAAAATATTGCAATAGCCGTATGATTATTTGCATGCTTCGACACTTTAGCTACAATGCTTTAACTGAGATAAGAAGGGGGTACAAATCAGCGTTGGATACAAACCTAACTACAAACCTAGATAATGTCCAATGGTAAATAGTGTTCAGACACGACATATTTGGAAGTGCTCAGAGCATTCCTAAACGTAATAATGGGATTTTATGCGTGAAAATAAGCGTTCCCATCTATTAATCCACATATGTTAAGCTGGAACAGAAAATAAAATATATTGAAAATAGAAAAACTTTCATAAATTCGCACTTTTGTAAAATAGTGTCTTCCTTTTCCTTCCCGGTCGTACATCACATCTTGGTCGTCATCTTTAATCTCCGGAAGTTACACAGACTATTAAAAGTTTGCTATATCAGCCATTCATTCTATTTCAGCGGTAATTCAACCTAAGTAGCCTGTTTTAATGGGCAACCATTAGGTTGTGCATACTAAAGCTATAGTCATTTCTACCTCTACTAAATGCGAGGGGTTTATAGACTGTGCCGACATATTATTTACTTTCAACATCGCCGTGCTCATTCAATGACGTTGAGTGTAGTGATGACAGTATGATGATGACATTCTGACATTATACTTTAGTTGATCCTTTTGTATATGATTATGTCACGGTTATAGTCAAGATAATAGCTTTAAGAAACCAGTCCTAATTGATTCCGCAAAGAACTATATGAAGGCGTTTGTTCAGTAACATACATACTATAATTCTCATATGCCGGTGAACTATTCCGTTTTTGGAATACTCAAAGATCAATCAAATATTGACAAAGTATTTACATCTCGATTATTAGATTTCACACGGCTGTTATCGCACATGTGCAATTTTGTGACGAAAATGTTGAAAAAATGGTTGAATTAATTATCAGTATCAATTACTTTTGGTTATTTTCAGACACAAACAACAACAGAAACATGACAGTGTTTGTCAACAGTCAGATGTTTCAAAAGGTTCCTGATATTGTCTTGAAGAATTCTGACAACATTACGTATAACCCGGTACAACTTAACCATTCAACACCTCTAACAGGGAACAATGTTACGGTCGTCATGACAGGAGAGCATTTAACCTTATGTGAGGTGCAGGTGCTTGGTAAGTCCATAAAACATATCGCAGAAAACAGAATATACATTTCTAACCTTCACGACCTTTGTCATCATCAGGAACATTTAAAAATGATTAGAATTACCTTGCTCCCATAGTTTCTGTTCAAAAAGCAACATTTAGTCAAATATGTCAAGAAAACTTGATAGATGCCTTCTCTCAAGATCTTATTTACAAGTTTCTCTTGGAAGATGTCACCATAATTTATTTATAAGCTGGAAAATATGGATTAAGGTTTATTTAGAAATTCGAATTTAACAGAATAGCATGAGCTGCTTAAGGTTTCTCTTTTTTTGTTGCTAAGGCCGTACCACTGTCAGTATTCCGCTTTAGAATGGCCACCAGGCACTCTTCCATAGGTTGCCGGAGACGATATAACTGACCAGATGTGGCCGTATCCAGACGGATTGATCGTCGCCCATAATAAATGTATAAAAACACTAGATTTTCTGGTCCAGACTCATTTACTTTCCAGTACGGAAACCAACCTTCTTTACTAAAAGAATCTGTGCTACTCACTTTTCCCGTCTGCGAGGTGGCACACAATATCATATTTTCATCAATATGAACAGATTAAATGTGAAATGAAAAGAGGTGTGTTTTTGAAACATTGGTTTCGGTTCATTATAAGGTTTACATTTTCTCCCATGTTTCGACTTCTGTGCGATTTTATCCTACACATCCTTCAAAAATAACTAAAACTAAACACTAAGCAATTATACGGAATTTTAACAATTATGACATCTTGCAAAGCAATAAACACTCGCTATAATGCAATATCCGAACACTAAATCCGCTTTTGTATGTTTCACTGTTTTTGTCTCAAATGCTGTTACCTCCCCTAATGAGTTCATGTACACCGTTTGAAGTCAATGGAATACATGTAGCAGACTGGCCATTACGTCTCTCTCATTATTACGACAACCATTATTTATATTATATAAACATCACTCTGAACATTCTAGTCTACATTCAGTTTGGCTGGTTAAGTATACATGTGTATAACCTATGTCATATTTGCTTACTTGTCCTTGTGTGACACGTTTAGCGACGAAACGTCGGGTAACTGTGACACATAATGAGTCAATATATTTCTGTTCTTGTTCCTGTTGAAGTCTGCGATGATGGCTGGTTCGGTGATGAATGTGAACATATGTGTCAGTGCCGTAATTCCTCTGAAGTGTGCGACAAGCAGTCAGGTTACTGTGCCACCGGGTGTGCCACTGGGACATACGGAGACAGGTGTTTACGTACGTGAGGACATGTGTAGCATATTACACACTGCGACATTCGTATTGTATCCATATGGGAATCTTTTGACAGAGGTATTTTTGCACAGATATTGTATAATTACATATTGGATATACATTTTGAAAGCATGGTACATACCTTTTCATTAGGTTTTTAAAGTTTATAGAAGTCATTAATATCTCGATTCTATAAAGAGCTATTCATCGCATATGACGTTATAGACAATAATCGACTGATTTATATTAAGATTATTTTCGTACACATGTATGCGTTTCCCTTCAGTAATTGAGACGAAAGAAGATGTGTTTCTCGAATATTGTCTGATATGTTTATTATTGATTCATAAACTGATTAACAAACTTCATAACCCCTGTCAGAAATATTTTAAGGCGTTACACACACGAAAATCACTCAATGGTATTGCGGTACATACATGCAGCATTATGTTACAGAATCTAAAAGCTCATCATGTCATTGCTCCAAAGACTGCCGCTATTTCCCTGGTAGTCCATGTCCGTCCAACAATCCCAAGCCATCTTGTGTACCACCATGGTTCGGAAAGTACTGTCAAAAGGGTAAGGGCAAAGGTCACGTCGACTGTGTTATAAACATCTACAATATTTTGTTGCAACCAAACGACGGCATGTAGGTTGCACTGATTAAATGCATGCTTCTTTGCTTTTGTTCACAGAAAACATTGCGTTCAACAAGACAGCGGGCCAGAGCACTACATACACTGATAACAGCAATTCATACCCTGCTTCGAATGCAGTTGATGGAAATATGAACACAAGTTTCGCGTCTAAGACTTGTTCGCACACTAATGGCAATGACAATAGTTCCAAATGGCACGTTACTCTTGACACCAA
Organism: Haliotis laevigata; assembly: GCA_008038995.1. NCBI lineage: Eukaryota > Metazoa > Mollusca > Gastropoda > Lepetellida > Haliotidae > Haliotis > Haliotis laevigata. The sequence continues at coordinate 41,568 of VKKT01005208.1, read as the reverse complement.
ATATAACATCAGCCGGATCAGAATCTATCTACGTAGCGACGGTAAACATATTTCTTTCTTATTTACTGGATATAAGTGAGCTTTAAAGTGCAGCTAAACGCCCTGCAAAAAGTACTGACATGTTCAAAGCTTTACGTAATACGTGTTCTGTAATACGCTCGGAGAATACTAATATTTACAGTTTATACATGGTTTACATTTCATTTTACATCTTAATGTGATCAAGGTATCGACGTGTGGCACGACAATGACATAGATGTGACGGTGGACGGAAATATGTGTCAGCATATCGAAAGATCAACATATGTCAGAGGTAACAATCTTCAAGGAAACCCTCTCAACGTCACATGCTCACCAGCCATTAGAGGGAGGAATGTTACCATCGCCATGAACGCCAATTATTTGTCATTGTGCGAGGTTCAGGTGTTCGGTGAGTTGCATAGTCAAATCTTAGAACAACTTAGAATTATGTTCAGCATAAAGTATTGCAATGTCTTCGATCTCGCAGTACTTAAACTGACTTGTCCCATGTTCAGTTATGAATTATTACATGTTCATGCGCACGGGGACTTCAGCTCAACATTCGTAAATAAATATATGTCACGCATTTGGAAAAATATTTAAAATAGTCTGGGCACCATTATGGAAGGAGACTTTTGATTTCTTGGCATAAATCCAACGTTGAGCGAGATAATGAGTTATGGTTTTTAGTGACATCTGCTGTATTTTAGTCATGTCATGACTACATGTACAAAAATTATGGAAAACGTATACTTTATGTAAACATGTCGATAAATGACGTTTAATTAACTCGACGATCACAGGCGATTATTTAAAACCAGCAAATAGCCATAAATCAGGCATCACTATACGTAAGGGTATATGATACTACCGAGATAGAGATCGTTAGGAACCATAACTTATTAAATACACAAAATATACAGATTTCTTCATAAAGATGCTAAATAACACAGACATACAAGATTGGATAAATTTGATTTAGAAAGATACAGTAAAGACATTTTAATGCGACGTTATTACAGGGATGGTATAATAACGTATAAGAATCTGTCTTTACAGTCTGCAGTGACGGGTGGTTTGGCGAGGACTGTGACAAGCAGTGTCGGTGTCCAAATAGATCTGAAGTATGTGATAAGGACACGGGCTTTTGCAGGAGCAAGTGCCCGCCCGGAAAACGTGGGTTCGAGTGTCAAGAAGGTAACCTTAGAGTTTGCGACTTGCATATTTTAACCATTAACCTTTTTTCAATTCAAGAAAAAGACAGCAAATGAAAATATCTGAGCACTTCACTTTTTGCATTAAATGGTAACGTCAGAAATATTGCAAAACCTGTTACTAATTTTGTTAATCTTTTGTATACTAACTGATACTAACAGTTTGTAACTGCCATTCTTCATTGTATATCATCTTACAATCTAACGTGTTTCACCGAGATTGCCCCGACGGTTGGTTTGGTGTAGAATGTGCTAAGCAATGCCACTGCAGAGACCAAAACGACACATGTACGAAGACATCTGGTTCTTGTACAAGTGGATGTGCTGCGGGAAAACAGGGTGACGGATGTCAGCAACGTAAGCCAACTGTTTTTTAGATGTGTTTCACAACAACTATTAAACTTTGAATACCACTACGAATGCTTAGTTACGAATCCCCAACCGTCTAAAAACAGTTTCATTCAATGTTTGACCCTGTTGCCTAAGAAATGCACTTGAAATAACTTGTGTGCTTTGAAATTGAAAATTTATGATTCAAACAAGTAAGGTTATTTATCATGTATCTCGGGTCTGACATATCAACACATTTCTTATAGCTTGTGGGCCAAAACGTTATGGGATCGGCTGCAGCTCTCCCTGTGGTCATTGCAATGGTTCGTTTGATTGTCAGAAGGAAAACGGAACCTGTACAAATGGCTGTGAAAACACATATAATCCGCCTCTGTGTAAAGGTGAGAAGATGGGAAACATCCTTGTTTCTGTTGTTTGGGTAAATTTATATATGCGTGAAATGTGAGCATTATGGCAATGTGTTCTATCCTATGTATATATTCTGGAGTGCTACCGTCGAATTAAGTACAATACACTATGATCATATAATGTATAATAGTTTATAATTGCTATTATTTTCGTTATTACTGTACCTCGTTCTATTTCATTTCGACGAAATGCATCGTAAGTGGCCGGGCCCAAATATACATTTAATTACATGTATCATTTAGTTCGTTATAAGCGTCAATAAGTGTTCTGGAAACTTTCACACTAGGGACAAGTCAGTAGGTCGGTGACAATAGGCAATATCTAGTGACCCCCACAGATACCGTTTTTATCCGTTGACTGTGCTCGGCCGAGAACTTCTCTCATGACATGAAGTATGTTCTTTATGCAGAATGTGTACAAGGTTTTTATGGAACAGCATGTACGAAATGTGGAATGTGTGAAAACTCTGGTATATGTGACATACACAATGGGACTTGTCACGGTGGATGTGAACCTGGATATATGAAACCCCTGTGTCAACAAGGTAAGTTGTACATTTAGCTTGCCTGATTAATTAAAATACTTCACATAGTGAAGTGTCCTTGGGTTACTCATTCAGGAAAGCGGATCGGCCACTGGAAATGTATGAAGATCGTCATTTTTCAATACATACGCCAATGATAACATGCTTGCGTCTTTACCTCATAATGTAACCGCGAAGGTCCGGGTTAGAATGAACCGTCAGTAACCCATGCTTGTCGTAAGAGGCGACAAACGGAATCGGGTGGTCAGGCTCACTGACTTGGTTGACACATGTCATCAGTTCCCAATTGCGCAGGTCGATGCTCATGCTGTTGATTACTGGATTGTTTACGCCGCACTCAGCAATATTCCAGCTATATGGCGGCAGTCTGTAAATAATCGAGACTGAACTAGACAACCAAGTCAGCGAATCTGGCCACCTGTTAAACTCCTCCTGCGGCAAGCATGGGTTGCTGTAGATAATTCTGAAATTCACTCTGAAATTCACAGGTGCTATGATGTTATGTACTGGCCATTGTTGACGATAGATTGTGCGGACAAACAACTTTGTCTTCCCCATGTTTTTGCCGAGATTTCAAGAACTCGATCAAACGAAATGCTTTGTCACTCAGCTTTCTCACCAACACTCTTTTTCTGGCTTTGTGAAACAGATAAGTGCAAAGGAAATTGCGTTTCACGATCCTGTTTGAATTTTGTTATTGTCTATTTTACGGCATTTGTGCCCATTTTTTAATTAATTATGCCATGTCTAGACAATTTTTTTCTGTCAACAAATTCTATCTCTGCCCTTCAGTATCATTCATGGAATGTGATCTTAACACACTGATCGTCTTGATGTAAAGTCAGATGTAATGTGAAGTGTGCCTCCCGAATATCTATGAAGAAACCCCCAGACGTTTTTGTTCTGGGCCTTTGTGTTACTCGCAGGGTAAGACAACACTGGAATATCCCGTATGCTCTAAGACAACTAACACACCACTGTACAAAGGGCAGTGACAAACATCCACATCCAGCGCCTTTAGCATGTACTGACTGCGTGGATATGTGCGCTATATAAATATCCTATAATATAATAGACACTTGTACAATTCCGAGTATCACATGATATCAAAGGTAACCCTTTCTCCTTGGCAGAGTGCACAGATGGATTTTTCGGTAACTGTTCACAACAGTGTGGTTCGTGCAAAATTGGAACTCAGTGCAATAAGACCAACGGCGTATGTCAACAGGGTTGCACAGCCAATTTCCAAGGCTTAAACTGTACAGGTAGGTAGGTAGGTTCAGATTTGAGACAAAGGAAAGGTCATCAACATATGTTTATTTTCTCATTATCGTACATTATAAAAAGTTTATTAATAGAATATAAATTCTTGACACATGTACTAAAAATAAACCAAATATATTATTGCAGTGTGCCGTAACGGTTGGTTTGGCACTAATTGTTCAGAAAAGTGCAAGTGCTACAACAATACTGAAGTATGTGAAAAGAAGAACGGGCTCTGTGCAAGCGGTTGTCTGGCTGGAAAAAAAGGAACTGGATGTCAGGACGGTAGCTGATAACTCTTATATCATTACTTTACCAAATTAAATGTTTCATCAAATATGTGATCTTCTGTTGGTTAACTATGTATTAGAAAGTCTCTTTAAATTGTTGACAAATTTAGAAGACTCACATTTCTTGTATGCATGGTTCCGACCGATCGCCCGTCCACCAATCAGATCGCGTCTTTCTGTCACCGCGGGATAGCTTGTTGCTTAGGCGCCATTAGGTCCCCCAAGCTTTCGGTTGTCAGGACATTTGACCCTGCAAAGTGGCTTGCCGTTTTTATTGAAAATGGGGAAACGCTGTGCATGGGGGACTTGCGATTCTGATGAGAGATATCCTGAGAGGCTTGGGAAGGCATTTTTCATTCCTTTTCCAAAACCCAAGTCCCGTTTGGAAACGTGTTTGCGATGGATTCGGGCATGTGGAAGACCCCATCATCAGCTGAATATCAACATCAACAAACACAATTATGTGTGTTCAAAGGTACATTTAATTATTGATTCATTAATCCGGGAAATAATTGTCAAAAGGGGAAAATTTCAGTGAAGTTATCGGTCTACTGGAATTATATTACGTATGCTGGAATTATATATTACGTGCATACAATAGATCTACTGCATATCTAACCCTACTGCGTAGTGTAAATACTTTTTTTATATTGGATTTTTGGGATTGTTTTTAATCATAATCATAACCTGTAGTAACTTAATACTGAACTCAGTAGTACACTTTACAATGACTTTTTATAATCAATAAGAAAAATGCCCAAACTGTCAGATTGTGGTACTGCCAGCAGATATTGTGATTTCATATTATCAAATATCAATGTTTGACTTGGCTGACTTTAAATATATGTGATTAGTGTTAGAATTTCTGAGGAATTTGATAATCAATGTACTGTTTTGACA
>VKKT01005207.1:43790-53846 GCA_008038995.1 Haliotis laevigata | reverse complement strand
TGTTTCACTGATTTTAAAAATCCAGTCGAGAGGCAGACGCCATTTTGTTTACATGTCGTATATTCGGAAGCGATCTTCAAAATAAAATAAAAATGATAATTTGCACATTTAACATCGCGGTAAGATAAATACACTGTATGCTTCTCCCTCGGGTATAAATACGGTCTGATGTACGCCTTTTTGTAGCAGTGTCATCCCTCGCCTACTGGCCCGGGTGACACTGCTACAAACAGGCGTACATCAGACCGTATTACCCTCGAGAGAAGCATACAAGTTATAGTATTAACCCCATATAAACAATGGCAAAATGTGGAAAAGTTTACAGTACATAGATTCAGTGACTTAATCAACAAAGCTGGTTTAAACCAACCACCAACGTTACCAGATCATTCAGTCTTAACCTGGGAAATAGAAGATTTTTCAATATGTATAAGTAATAATACAGAAAACACAAGAAAACCTGAAAAATGTATTGTGACGTATAATGTTGAAGATATTGCATTTGATTTCCTTCTTAGAAACGAAAATATGAATATATAACAGAATCGGATCGGATATCACAAATTGAGCAGTCAAGTTTGAACCGGTCAGGCTGGAATGAACTATATAATGAACTAGTGTCAACCATTAAAGGAGAAATGGACACCAAACTTGAACATTCAGTGATTCATATTAACAGGGACACGACGAAGAAGAAACCAAGAGCAATACCATACTGGTGTGAAGAGCTTCAACTAAAGTGGGACACTCTACAGTGCAACGAAAAAGAATTTGACAAGCTACATCGCAAACATAAATCATTTCATCAAAGAGAAAATCTAGTTAAAACCACATATTCTTATCCAAATCAAGTACTTTTTGGAGAGACACTTGGAATCTTGGGATCCAAAATGAGAGGAAAATCTTGATACCTAAATAGTCACAGAAGAAAATAATGTTGTAACTGATCGTAATCTAGTAATGAACAAATGGGAAAATGATTTCTCTTATTTGTTAAACCCTGCCATAAGTACAGAAAACATGCAAACATGTCATAGATAGGACATATGTAACAAATTCCAGAAGACTGATTTATCTGAAGCGGAAGACATAAATAGAGAAGTTTCAGAGGCTATATTACTATTGAAAATGAAAAAGGCGCCAGTGATTTACACCATCGAAGCAGGGGTTATGAAGCTGAGTAAAGCTGACTGCTGAGTGGTCTCAACTATGGAATCTCCAAATCAACATTATAAATTGTATGCTTCTCTCGAGGGTAATACGGTCTGATGTACGCATCTTTGTTGCAGTGCTATCCCACGCCGGTAATACGGTCTGGTGTACGCATCTTTGTAGCAGTGTTACCCGAGCCCGTAGGCGTGGGATAGCACTGCAACAAAGATGCGTACATCAGACCGTATTATACGAGGGAGAAACTTACAGCGTATTTATCTTACCGCCATGTTAATTGTACAAAATATAATTTTATTTTATTTTGAAGATCGATAAGTTCGCTACCGACTATATGACAAAACAATGGCGTCTGCCTCTCGACTGGATGTTCAAAATTAGGGAAACATATTCCGATAATCTTAAACCTGCTATAAAAATGGTTAATAATGTTTAAGTTGAGTGTGCAAACGATGCAATGTCGGCAAAAAAAATATTGGTAACATAAATGTGTACATAGTGAACTCTAAAACAGCTAATCGAACGGTTTCGATCTCCGGGCACTGCATGAGATACAGCGTCTCGTCAGTGAGTTTGGCGGTTACCGTGGCAGCGGGTGATATTTTTCCCAGTTGTCGGCCTCCTGGGATGGGTTACACGGAAACTTGTCAAAGCGTTATTGACCAATGAAATTAAAGTATTTTACATGGGGGTAAGACAAAGATTAAACAAAGAGTCTTCAATGCAGACTCATGTCAATACCGAGATCAACAGTGAACGTCAGTTGTGGTGATATAATAATAGAATATTGTACATAATATAAATATTTAGGTTTGTGGATAAATGAATTTTGTGATGATAAAATATCTGTAATGTTTTAAATATGATGTCTTTAAGGCCTTATGAGTCCCGGTTGTCATATATGTATTTTACTACTGCATGTATTGTGAACTGTAACAACATGGCACAGTAATAATATTTTTTTACATATTAAGATGAAAATGAAGCAGAAAGGGTTCGGGTGATAATGGCACAGTCAGGCTGGTAAGGCTCGTCATCAGTTCAGGGCCCTTGCCCCCTCTACACGCAGCCCAGACAGCGAATGGGACGTCTCCCAGAAAACGCTGCCTAGGCGAACCCACCAGGAACCTTCCGGAGAATATGAAGGCTCCCCAACACTGCAGCCTTCTGCATTACCCAGAGTGTCAGAAGGGCTGTGCTCCCAGTGGAGAACCCAGGCACTCTCCTGATCTGCGCCAAGAACAATGGGGAATCTAACGGCAGTGCACTTGTGATGCAAGCGACAAATTTCAAATTGCGAGCAAATTTTGAAAGCATCAGAAAATGTGCTGCTTGTATATAGAGTTACTTACTTATGTCAGTTGGACGTTGGATCAGTCTTACAGGATATGATGTGCGATATATATCTGAAAAGAGACAAAACATCAATCCTTAATCTGATATAAATAGGTGACAGATATAACGATGTTTATTTATGACCATTCCTTGTTTAAAGAGATGCCCTCCTCTTAGCCAAACTTCGCTGTATGCGACTTTCTTTTTCCAGAAACGAACATCCAGCGCTATTACTATATAGCCATATTCGAGGGGCTATCAAAACGTTTTGAGCCTAAAGTATTTCTGATATATGCATGATGTCAATAACTGTTTGATATTGAAGAATGGTTTACATCATTCACATATATAAACTTAATATTGACGTGACATCTGATCACATGTATAAGGCACTCGGAGAGTGACTATCGCTCTGACTATCACAAAATTTCCTGATTCGTGTGAATCAATTTCCTAAAATTATATGATAAGAAAACAAAAGTAATGGTTATTGATTTTCGGAAAAGTAAAGGTGAGCTGCTGCCAATTGTCATTGATAACAAAACCATAGATGGTGTTGAGGAATATATACTACCCTTCAAAAGTTTAGACTCACTTAAGACACTCACTATATGTTATGTTTATATATAATAGTTACATCAAAGATGAATTTCTCCACTAACTTAGAGGAACCAACTGCAAGCCATATGCAGATGAATTGCAAGAGGATCATGCATCAAATTGTTGAAAAGCAAGAGAAAATATCGTGCATGTAAACGGCTGCATTTTGGTGTAACGTTTTGTTCAGAATTTGCCAATTTTCATCGAGTTATTAACACGTGGTTTATCGAGTGGTGAAAATGTGTTTGTCCTTGTCTCAACCACTCGCCTGATTCATTGCATGACCCCATGATGCATATTAGCTAACAGGTTTGTGCGAAGCATACATTCATTGTGGAAATGTGTTTTCAACAAATTATTTAAGTATGATAAAACAACAGTTTCCCTTGACGAGCTCACGATTCTTTTGAATAGTGTTACGCAGACAGAGGGGTATTATTCAAACAATTATATGAGGTATATCGATCTCAACGCAAACCAATGTGACGTAAACAAATAACACCATAAGCGACAAACGTTAGTACACGTAATTTCTTTCCTACACATTAATTGCTCACATCCACTACTTCCTCTTCAAGGTAAATATACATTCAGTAACTTACTGTACGCACCGTCACAATGTTCCTAACACGTCTCCACCCAGGGCACGGATGTGTCCACAAAGAGGCATGCGTTAAAGTTATAGATAACGACAACCAATAATATACCCCGATTGCAAAACACTGGCTACACCCTAACGTGTGTATCGTCAACCGTAACGTCGGAAACCCACTGCTAGTGACCTGTCCCGGAATTTAGCTGCAGTGCAGTTAAACAGCAAACTTGAATCGTGTCTAGATATACACAACATGAGTTTCGTAGGAGTGGTCTTGAAGTTTCCCCAATGTAGTTGCTGCCACAGTTGCAGCTGATGTTGTAGACCACACCCTTTGGCTGTTGTTGTTTTGCGTATTTCCTACCGTTAGTCGTAATGGTGGTTTTGAGTGGTGTGCCCGTCATATAGTAAGTGTCATATGCCTGCTTGCTGCGTTAATAAACGACTGATGTGGTGGGATGTTTCACGTATGTATGGTAGTGAGATGCGGATGTGGCAGCAACTACATTTGGGGAACATCAAGACCACTCAACATTCCCATTAAGGAACACAATACATCCACAAACAACTCAGACACACAATCAGTCATTTCGGAACACATCATCAAACATCCTCAGCACAACATCAGTTGGGACACTGTTAAAACACTAGCAAACAATGAACATGGTTACACTACAAGAAAATTGACAGAAGCACTACAGATATAATGACACGACCCAAAGCTTAATATGAACAGGCCTATTTTATTCCATCAGCTTTACCACCACCTAATATAAAACTAATTTATCCAATCTCCCTCTCTGTGGCTTCTCACACTAATCCCCTCCCCCAATTAGTATCCCCATTCTCACCTATAATCCTGTTCATCATGCTTCTATCCTTCCTCGATTTGTCTCATGTATAAATTATTATTGTTTTCATCTTGTTTATCCCCCATCGTCTTTGTTAGCCCTCATGTACCCTTAATATTCGCTGCTGTATCCATTCACCACCTAATGCTTTAAAACCGTTACGGTATAAATATATTTACCGAAACGTCGCTATTGTACAATAAAGAAGTTGATCATCCATACAGACTTGTCATTCCTCGTAGATCTGTAGCTTTCAATAACAGGGCGAATCTAGGGGAGAGGGATAGGACAGCTGCAAGGTTTCTGGACATGGTGGACAGAATCCACTCTTACAATTCTAATGAGGTCTATACAAATGACTTATACAAGGAAGCTGAGAAGGGTATGCTGAAGAAGGAGAAAAGGTTCAGACAGGAAATGAGGCTGAAGTAAATAAGGAGAAGAGAAAGATTGAAGAGAAATATCATGCCAAGACGACAGCAATGCAAGAGGATCAGACGGAGAAGATTGTTCAAGCATTAAAGAACAACAGAAGCAGCAACAACTAGAAATGGAGGAAATGAAAATGGAAATAGAGAAAGAGAGACTGCAAATGGAAAGTGATCTTCAGAGGAGCGACAGCGTCTGTAACTGGAAGCCGAACGGAGGAAGATGTTATGTGAGGCTAAATTATAAATAAACGTCTGGACAACAGGTCAGCAATGAAGGAGAGATGAATCTCTTGGAGATTCTGAAATGGGTTGGACGAGAATTACTTTCATCAGCTATAGAAAAACAATAATGGATGCATTGCCAGTAATCTGTCAAATGCACCTGTTTCAAATGAATCTCCTGAACTTGGATCACATGAGTCACAGGTTACTGATAAGACAAACGAGAAGGATGAAGCCAATTAGATGGAAATCAGTTTTTGCATTGAGATAGTATCTGATATGAGTATAATGATTTATTTGTGTGAAACGGTTTTATCAAACTTGTGTTTATGCACATACATCAGAATTCTTTGATCGTTTTCTTCACATGTTAACATCGAAACTCGTGCATTTGTAAATTGTCCCTTGTTCTCTCGTTTATATCATTCTTGAACAGTCAAAAACACATCTTTAAATTATTTATATTTCAAACTCTACCATAGGTAAACTTTTGTATATGTATGTTGTTCTTTAATGCGGATAGCTCACTTCTATGAAAATACAGAATGAATTAATACGTGCTATGTCGGTGTTTCTGTGTAGACCTTATATTGCATTATTGTTTGGATTTGTACACTTATACTTCTTAAATATAACGTGACGGTCTCTATTTCCTGACGTTTTCCGGCTTGCCATTAATAACAAGTGTTTCCTACTGATATGACAATGTCCCCCGCCGCTAAAGAATAGAATATTTATAATACGTTTACTACTTTTTGTTTTTGGGTCACATACAAGATGCCTGAAATGACTGGTGTCTGCATGATAACCCAATGTAGGCTTTCGGCATTATTGAGGAGATTGGGTGCAATGTTTTATAAAATCTCGCGTTAACAAGAGTTTGAAAAGTGGTCAAAGTGTCGAGGTGAAGGTCACCAAGATGAACTGGTGTTTGTGTAATCTCCCAATATGGACTGTCACCAAATTTGCAGACATTGGTTCAACAGTTCATGAGATATCGCGTTCACAAGTGTTTCAAAAGTGGTGAAAGTGTCATGACGACCTTGAAAATAAGGTGAAGGTCACCAAAATCGATTGGTGTCTGCGTAATTTCCTAATGTAGGCTGTCATTAAATTTGAAGACGTTGGGTAGAGTAGTTCATGAGATTTCGCGTTAACAACAGTTTCAAAGTGGTCAAAGTGTCGTGGTGACCTTGAAAATACGGTGAAGGTCACCACAATCAACTGCTGTCTGTGTAATCTCCCAATGTGGACTGTCACCAAATTTGAAGACATTGGAACAACAGTTCATGAGATATCGCGTTAACAAGAGTTTCAAAAGTGGTCAAAGTGTCGTCGTGACCTTGAAAATAAGGTCAAAGTGGCCCAAATCAACTGGTGTCTGTGTAATCACCCAATGTGGATTGTCACCAACTTTGAAGACATTGGGTACAAGAGTTCATGAGATATCGCGTTAACAAGAATCGGGACGGACGGACGGACGCCGCTAAATAGATGGTCCCCCGTTCCGCGTTGCGGCGGGGGACAATAAAATACCCTTATCGGGAAAATACTTCTCATTTTGGCATTTTGGACGCAGAGAAGCATCTTATCTTATCAATCGTTAATGGTTCGAGAAAATAGCAGTGGTGGACGAAAATAAGGAGGACTCAGACTGGCTCAATGTCAACAGAATGGTGTTTATGGATACATGAAGGGCAGCTTGTGTACGTTCTTATCGCAGTCGTACACTGCTTACCTCAGCCGTATTTCAAGTCTGAAATAAAGGCGAAAGTATACGTAGGATCAATAGCGTCCTCAGGGACAGACGGGTAAATATATTTGTCATAGTTTCGTAGTCTGGTAATACATCATGGGCGAAGAATGTGGAAAGTGTCTGAAATGATGTTTGAATCAGTTTCTTATTAGACGCACACGTGTTGCTTGGCTGCTTGGCTGCTTAGTTTGTTGTCTTATGCCGCACTCAGCAATATTCCAGCTATATGGGGGCGCTCTGTAAATAAAAACCAGACAGCCAAGTGATCAACAGCATGAACATTAATCTGGGGATACGATGACATGAGTTAACTAAGTCGGCGAGTCGGACCATCTGATTCTGTTGGTCGCCTCTTACGAAACACATATGTAACGATGTGCGTGTGTGAGTGATTGATATTTGTTTCAAAGTCTACGATACTGGCACGGTTTCCTGGTCCTGCAGGAAGTCTGAGTACGAATATGCTTCCCTAGCGTTCTTTGCCTGTCATGAGAGGGGACAAGATGGATCGTAAGGGGGAGGGCCAGTCTCGGTCACTTGCTACACTGCTCATGTGGTTCCTAATGAATATGGCCTAGTGCTATCGCGTTCTGTGCATAGTTTTATAACATATAAAGGAATACTAGTACATTAAGTCATAGAAAGGTATGTGTTGTACAACATGAAGCCCCTGCCATCCCCACAATTTGCTTTAGCTGTAAATGAGTGAATCATTGACTGTAAACAGGCTTGTAATTATAGGTTGTAGCTATATGGTCTACAAAATATATCGTCTACCAGGAATCGCATTTTAACGGTAAGTGACCAACTTTAACACTAATGTTCTACATTGTATCTAACGCTTCCACCTTAAGCTACGTAGCACATCAAACTGGGCGATTTTGTTGATTCCATGTCATTGTCATTTCATGGAGATCGATGACAATGTCAGTCGCTGGGTTGTCTAGTTACGTTGTTCACCAACCGTGGTCACAGATCTGGAATCTCAAACTTTATCCAACCAAATTAGGACAATCTACGATATATGTAAAGCCTAAACACCTGTATAGCAATAGTAAATGGAAGTGTTCTTGTTTGTTTCCATCACTACCTGGTATTAACATTAATAGACGATACAAAACTGAAACGAAAATAGAAAAATCACTTGTATGCGTATCGTGCATAAATTGCACAAGGTCAGACATATCATTCTTACGTCAATTGTAATGTATGTGCCGGAGAACTGGCTGCCATTTCCCATAATGGTGATTCCGAAAGCTGGGTACTTACAATACTCTTTTCATGGAGAACCACCCATGTTTTAAGACCACAATAACTAATGGGTGACCTGGGACCCTTTAGATTCGTTCATTGTAACCCGATAATGCGGGTTGTTTCTTTGTCTCAGCCACTGGTTTGACTGTTTGACATTAATTGCATGACACCATGATACACCTGAACAGCTTTAGAAACTTTATATACAGATGGTGGTCTCATGGCTCAAAGGATGATGCTGAAACATTCATTTCCCATAAAGGCGATTCCCAAAGCTGGGTACATACAATACTAATTTCACGAAGGACCACCCATGCCATAAGATCACAATAACTAATGGGTGACCTGGAACCCTATTTGTCAACCACTGGTGTGCCTGTTTGACAGTAATTGCACGATCCCATGATACACCTGAACAGCTTTGGACAAATCATCGTTTCATTGTAAAAATAAGTTTCCAACAGAACATTATAGTATGCTGTAATACCATCTCCCATGACGAGATTCTTGTGAATACTCGCCCTAACAGCCAGACAGGGATGTAATATTCAAACGATCATATGATCAGAACTATCCCGCTGCAAAAAGCACACAAATAACATACCTCGGTTGCCAAACACCGGTTACTCCCTCTCTTGTGTACCACAACATTAAACGATATTCCCATTATCGGGGAATCAGGTGTTTTGGATTCCCAATGTCACAATATTCTCTGTTGTGAATATTCAAATATCCTCGCTGTGGTAAACGCTCGGCTTGTCACGTGTTCCAGCTTTCGCTGCAGTGCAGTTAAACAACAAAACCTGACTCGTGTCCAGATGTATACAAAGAGAGATTAGTTGGGGGGAGAAATTAAGTGACAGGTATGTAATCAATCAAACATTCTTGTGAAATAGATCAAATGTACTGGTTAATTTTGAGTCTAATGCTACAAAGGGATCATACTACAATTAACTGGTGTTATTTCAAGACCTCGATCCTCCAAATATGAAAACCCCGGGTTATTTTCAGTTTTGGCTTCTACGTGTCATCTATGGTTATCAGTAAGTTGTTGACGCGAAACATGGATCATGACCTGTCTCATCACTGTCGTACTCAACTTATCGTGGTCGTTCTCATAGTCTGAAATGCAAGCGAATGTACAATTTTGTACTTAAGGGTTGCGAAAAATCATATGTTTGATATAATTATGGAAATGGCTGTTGTGTCTTACGTGAAGTGAAAGTAGTTAATATAGTTTGTCGTTTACTCACAAACTGTTTCGGAAGATAATTGAGGCAGTTTAATCTCATTTATTTTATAGTTGTATGAGTCACGAAACATCAGTTGTAAACAGATCTTTAGTAATCAAAATGTAAAATGTTCTAAACGAATATGTCTTTTTGTAGGACTGGATCAAAGACAAAGAAGCAGAGAACATATGAACAGAATGGGTGAGTAGAAGAATATCTTCTAAATGTTAGAATTATCTATCAATAAGTCAAGGTAGAAACTGTTCCACTGTTCATTTAATTCAACATCATTTAAATTGTGAGATTACAAGCATATTGTTTCATACTCATGTTATCTGCTTATGTTTCACTGGCATTGAGGAAACGAGTAGGTATTTAATACGTGTATGTAGAAGAAACTTGTAAATGTGAAGAACAACTTGTAAAATCACTTCATTTAGGAGTCACGTAATGATTACATGTGAATCTGACTTCCTTAACAGAAAGTGGAATGACAAATACATTTCCAACACACAACTATTAAGTATACAATTACCACCCAGATGCGTCTATCGGATGGTCAGAGAACGTTTGTCCAGAGAGAAGACTGGTCGTCTTGGGACGGACAGGG
>VKKT01005206.1:20530-32715 GCA_008038995.1 Haliotis laevigata | reverse complement strand
TTCTGATTGGTCATTTGAAAAGGTTAGCTGACGCGACCTTCTACTAGGGTTTGCTAGATTCAATATAGCAGTGTAACGGATAATACTGAACCTAAGTTTACTTAGACTGCAAGATCAACGATCAACGATCAGCACTTCCGGGGTGTTGCCTATCCAGCCATTTTACCAAAAGTTGAAGAAATTCTTCCCCAAAAGCCTTTAATTATTCCAGAGAGACAGATAATCCGTAATTCGTGTGTCGAGCTGTTTTGATGTAACTGCTCAGTACCGATTTAAGAAACAAATGAATAAGGTTGACTGAAGTGAACCCTACACTCACATGACGTAATATTATGAAGCTGTGAGGTTACAATGTGTACTAAGAAAGGTACGATACTTCATGAATAACAACTTCTTGATGTTGCATCATGATATAACAAGAAATTGTTATCCATATTGTTTCGTACCTTTCTTATTTTTCAACTTCTTAAATGTCAATCAAACAGATCACACTGTTTGACGTCATATTATATTAGTAAAGAATGAGAAAATACTCCATCATAGCGTTTTAAATGACCAATCAGCCTTGACAGTTTAAGGAAATAGTTATGTTAAAAATCGGAAATTATCGCAATCAATTGTTCTGCACGTTTAGACAATACAATTTAAGCATTTTACATCTGAACATCCTCGAATTTATCATAATTTCTTAATCGTGTGATTCATCGTTGTGATTGAGACCACTGTTACTGCGTAGTTTAAATGCAGCAGGATGCTTATAAATATTAGTATGACACGCTTGCATTCTGATTAGAACCCTACACATTTCGTTCATATTTATTGTACATTTCTATGTGATATGTTCCAGATGACCTAATGACTTTACACTGCAGAGATGTAATGGTTGTGAAAGGCCAGCGCGTTATTCATTGTCCTTTGATGTCGCCTTTCCTTTGTGCGCAGGTTTCGTGGATGAAAATATGTCTATTTGCGAGACAGCAGTCGGATGTAAGACGCAATAGCTAGAAAGAGATGTTTTGCTGCACATCAATTATGTTTCTGGCGTCAACGACATGCCTTTGACACGTCAGCTTCGCGTGCTCACACAAAACCATCTAATGAAGCTTTTTCTTTGAAAATAGTCCCACAAATAGACGTGTATTATATTGATTAAAACTGAAATTGGCTTTAAGCCTAGGGAAAATAACCATGGCGTTCCTTTGAATCTGATAAAAGTCCTTGCCATCAAATGATTTGGGGCATTTGGTATTGGCCACTTTGGTGATGGGTTCTTCATTTTCCTGCTATACATGTTCACTTCCTGCTTCCAATGTCTTCACTGATGCAGATATATACTCGAAACAAATACGGGAACACATGAAAGTACAAGTGTTCTTTTATTCTTTTCCAGATTTTTTCACAAGGTTTGCATTGCATTGTGAGTGAAATTATGGAAATAAATAAAGGAACACTTGTACTTTCATGTGTTCCCTTATTCGTGTCTATGAATATACACTGCAGGGCATCAGAATATATTCCTGATTGTCCTTTTAGATCAAGACTTAACACATTTTAACATATTGTATTCTTATTTCTGTCCTTGTTACTTCTCATAAAGTAGAGCATGCCATTTCTTTGTTAGTTTGTATCTAGCATATAACTTATCTGTACCGCATATTGATTTCAAGGCATGCCTTTGATGAACATAAAAGTTATACCACAATGGGTCTTTATGTTACATCTTAGAATCACTATTCGGAACAGTTATTGTTTAAGAATACGTGTGTCTGAGAATAACAAAGTAGCAAAGTATTTATACCCAATAAGCAAGACGATAGAGCATGTTATTGTGATTAAACTGATCCTGGAAATGGCATTACATTTGTTCATCAAAGAGACGACTTTGCATTACAGTACTGTCGTATCATATATACACTGTCTATGTTCTACTGACAGCTAACAAGGTGTATCTGAGTTGTCACTTATGGATATGACAGGCGTTATTATGCCTTCTTAAATAATTAACCTTTTTATGTATAAACTACGTGACAAGACGCTTTACAGAAAAAGCAGAACAGATCGCAGTTAAGCAAAAAGCAGTTCAATCTATTTTGAAGCTTCCGTTTTCATTAACAAGTCTCAAAATGTGTCGTAAACATTTCTGCGCTACGCGTTTAAACAAATGTGTTACTTTTCAAATCCCAATCCGCCAGTTATATAACGCCTGAGAGCTCGTTGCTATGTATATACGGGATCGTTAAAGTGGATTTACATGTTCTCCTACATAACACAGAGGGAAAAAATGTTAGTAATCTGTCATTCTGTTTTATGTAGACACCTACTTGCTGTTAAGCATAAGAATGATAAACGACGGCACTGAATCGAAACGTGCGCCTAATGTAGTTTGCACGTGGAAGTAGTGTAATTGACTGAAAACGAAAAGAAATAACTAGCTTGTTCTTAAAATATAATAAATCGTGCCTATACTCCTATTGTGCTAACTGGGCTGTTTGTTTGAAGATATGTTTAAAAAAACATCATATACGTCAACAGCGAATATTGTAAAGAAGTAATTGGTTTTACTGCACTTTTAATAGCAGTCTTCCACGATACCGGTTCAACTAAGTCGTATCACGTGAAGGTTACTAGTTAACATTTATACCACTTTGAATCTTCAGGAGATGCTTGTGATAAATGCCATGTTTTTCTATCGATTTTCCATTACAAGCCTTCCTGCCTTTGTAGGCAAAGGATGTTATTGTCACATCAAAATGAATTAGAAGTCACGCAAGTAGATTTCCATGACAGACGACTGTTTGAGAAATGTTGTTCCAGCACCGGCTGCCAGACGCCATTTTAGATCTGCAATATTACTCTTAGCCACACAGACTGAAACCAGTGGCTGATTTAAAAACTCGATATGTGTGATGGTATCGGCAGTGTGCGTCATTTGAATATATCAGTTGTATAACAGTTAATGTGTCAAATATATCAGCAGGTCTGTGTTTAAGATGTTTTTATTTCATTGAGAATCAGTAAAATCTGTGAATAAAAGAGGTTATAGCGTAATGGGAAATGGGTCTAAAATGAACATTAATCAACTTGAAGCCTACTTTTACTGACCACTTGTACAAATGGACCAACCATTTGATATGTATCACATCGAATAATTTGTCCCAGGAAATGTTGAAAAAAGCTTCAGATTGCTGTATAGCATTGTGCAAAAACAAAAATATATTGTTGTACGATATTTTGATTTTTTTAAAAATAATGATAATAATGTAAAGACTCCAGGCTACTCTAGGAGTAAACATATCCAATGGAATGTCCATTCACAAAGCTTTCGCAAGAGTCAAACCACAGGTAATATCCAATTCTGAGTGACGTATAGTTGCTATACTTTGATGAAGGTAAGTAATACAAACAGAAGTATGTTACAAGAAAACCTCATTTGCAGGCTTCCATCAAAGAGGTGACTTGAGACATCGCTCAATACCTGACAAAAGAGTTAGTTGGGTGATACTTCCTGTCTTCGCCCGCGTGTTCTAAACATGTTTAGATGAAATACATAAAATGTTGCTGCGTGTGGATTGCGTTGACTGTAGGTGTTTTTCAGATCGTGTCGACTGATTATGTACATGCACGAGTTCAAGGGGTCATCTGTATTCAATGACGATGCGCTTTCGATATTATTGTGCACTTAGATCAAAAGCATGATTTTTTGCATTTGAGGAATATATAGCACACGTAGGTAGTTCGGTAATATAGACCGTAAACACACTTAAAGAAGGTGCATCAGTTAATGGAGTGTTTAGATTGAATAGCATGGTGTGGCGTGACGTGGCGTGGTGTGGCTTAATAAACATCTTAAACTAGTCTTAATGAACATCTTAAACTAGTCTTAATGAACATCTTAAACTAGTCTTAATAAACATCTTAAACTAGTCTTAATGAATATCTTAAACTCGTCTTAATAAACATCTTAAACTAGTCTTAATAACATCTTAAACTAGTCTTAATGAATATCTTAAACTAGTCTTAATAAACATCTTAAACTAGTCTTAATGAACATCTTAAACTGGTCTTAATGAATATCTTAAACTAGTCTTAATAAACATCTTAAACTGTTCTTAATGACTATCGCAAACTGCAACGTTCTTAATAAACCCCCTAAACTGTTCTTCATAAACAACTTAAACTGTTCTCCGTGGACATCTTAAACTGTTCATTATGAACAACTTAAATTGTACTTAAACTGAACTTAATTTATATCTTAATGTGGACGTAAATGCATATTGTATACTAGCAATCTAGCTTAGAAGCACAACAAAGAGCTGATCACACATTTAACTACCTATATCTTGATATATTTGTGTCACTTTCAAGTTTCCATAGTGATGTCATGTTGCTCAATCATGACCGATAATGGCTGTAACATCCACTGTGATGCCTGCTTCAGACATCCATGTTTCAGGATTTACTTAGTTCAGGACACCATATTGAATGGTGATATATGTATGATGTTGTCTATGACACCAAGCGATAAATACCTGTCAATATTCATCAGAAAATGTGGTGATGAAGATAAGCAATTATAACGGCCATTGTGTTTGTCATCAAATTTGGAAATGTTTTCCTGCTGTAAAATCATTGGAATGCTTCACTATTGTCTTGGATGTCATAGTCTTGGTTTACCAACTTCTGAGCAAGGGTCATACGGCCTTTGAAAACTATGTACTTCAAATGCGGTGAAATGTAGACATTAAAGATTGAAGCTGTTGGAATATTGCTTGACATAAAAGGAAAGTTGCCTATTGGTCAGTTCAACTCATCCTTCTTGTCATACAGAAGTGAAGTTAATTTTAAAGCAGCGAAATCCTGAAGAAATCTCCTATAGCCACAATGGGCTCTTTTCATGATATATATTTGTTGCCAGATTGTGTCCTTGTATGTCAGTGGTTCCACTCAATGGGAAAGTATCCAGATAATACGTCAGCGATACGATTCGTATTCCATCACAGTACATTTTAGTTCATGTTATATTCCTTTCTGAGGGTAAATCACAATACTGAATCAGTGGATGTGATTCGTGCTGCAAAGATGGTCTATTGCTGGGAGAACGGACGCTTGAAGCCACTGGGAAGATTTTGTTACATATAGCGAACCTGGAAGTACCAGAGAATATGCATTGACTGGTTCGTAAACAGATTCTGTTGACTGGTTGATGAACAGTTTCTGTTGACNCTTTTAGATCAAGACTTAACACATTTTAACATATTGTATTCTTATTTCTGTCCTTGTTACTTCTCATAAAGTAGAGCATGCCATTTCTTTGTTAGTTTGTATCTAGCATATAACTTATCTGTACCGCATATTGATTTCAAGGCATGCCTTTGATGAACATAAAAGTTATACCACAATGGGTCTTTATGTTACATCTTAGAATCACTATTCGGAACAGTTATTGTTTAAGAATACGTGTGTCTGAGAATAACAAAGTAGCAAAGTATTTATACCCAATAAGCAAGACGATAGAGCATGTTATTGTGATTAAACTGATCCTGGAAATGGCATTACATTTGTTCATCAAAGAGACGACTTTGCATTACAGTACTGTCGTATCATATATACACTGTCTATGTTCTACTGACAGCTAACAAGGTGTATCTGAGTTGTCACTTATGGATATGACAGGCGTTATTATGCCTTCTTAAATAATTAACCTTTTTATGTATAAACTACGTGACAAGACGCTTTACAGAAAAAGCAGAACAGATCGCAGTTAAGCAAAAAGCAGTTCAATCTATTTTGAAGCTTCCGTTTTCATTAACAAGTCTCAAAATGTGTCGTAAACATTTCTGCGCTACGCGTTTAAACAAATGTGTTACTTTTCAAATCCCAATCCGCCAGTTATATAACGCCTGAGAGCTCGTTGCTATGTATATACGGGATCGTTAAAGTGGATTTACATGTTCTCCTACATAACACAGAGGGAAAAAATGTTAGTAATCTGTCATTCTGTTTTATGTAGACACCTACTTGCTGTTAAGCATAAGAATGATAAACGACGGCACTGAATCGAAACGTGCGCCTAATGTAGTTTGCACGTGGAAGTAGTGTAATTGACTGAAAACGAAAAGAAATAACTAGCTTGTTCTTAAAATATAATAAATCGTGCCTATACTCCTATTGTGCTAACTGGGCTGTTTGTTTGAAGATATGTTTAAAAAAACATCATATACGTCAACAGCGAATATTGTAAAGAAGTAATTGGTTTTACTGCACTTTTAATAGCAGTCTTCCACGATACCGGTTCAACTAAGTCGTATCACGTGAAGGTTACTAGTTAACATTTATACCACTTTGAATCTTCAGGAGATGCTTGTGATAAATGCCATGTTTTTCTATCGATTTTCCATTACAAGCCTTCCTGCCTTTGTAGGCAAAGGATGTTATTGTCACATCAAAATGAATTAGAAGTCACGCAAGTAGATTTCCATGACAGACGACTGTTTGAGAAATGTTGTTCCAGCACCGGCTGCCAGACGCCATTTTAGATCTGCAATATTACTCTTAGCCACACAGACTGAAACCAGTGGCTGATTTAAAAACTCGATATGTGTGATGGTATCGGCAGTGTGCGTCATTTGAATATATCAGTTGTATAACAGTTAATGTGTCAAATATATCAGCAGGTCTGTGTTTAAGATGTTTTTATTTCATTGAGAATCAGTAAAATCTGTGAATAAAAGAGGTTATAGCGTAATGGGAAATGGGTCTAAAATGAACATTAATCAACTTGAAGCCTACTTTTACTGACCACTTGTACAAATGGACCAACCATTTGATATGTATCACATCGAATAATTTGTCCCAGGAAATGTTGAAAAAAGCTTCAGATTGCTGTATAGCATTGTGCAAAAACAAAAATATATTGTTGTACGATATTTTGATTTTTTTAAAAATAATGATAATAATGTAAAGACTCCAGGCTACTCTAGGAGTAAACATATCCAATGGAATGTCCATTCACAAAGCTTTCGCAAGAGTCAAACCACAGGTAATATCCAATTCTGAGTGACGTATAGTTGCTATACTTTGATGAAGGTAAGTAATACAAACAGAAGTATGTTACAAGAAAACCTCATTTGCAGGCTTCCATCAAAGAGGTGACTTGAGACATCGCTCAATACCTGACAAAAGAGTTAGTTGGGTGATACTTCCTGTCTTCGCCCGCGTGTTCTAAACATGTTTAGATGAAATACATAAAATGTTGCTGCGTGTGGATTGCGTTGACTGTAGGTGTTTTTCAGATCGTGTCGACTGATTATGTACATGCACGAGTTCAAGGGGTCATCTGTATTCAATGACGATGCGCTTTCGATATTATTGTGCACTTAGATCAAAAGCATGATTTTTTGCATTTGAGGAATATATAGCACACGTAGGTAGTTCGGTAATATAGACCGTAAACACACTTAAAGAAGGTGCATCAGTTAATGGAGTGTTTAGATTGAATAGCATGGTGTGGCGTGACGTGGCGTGGTGTGGCTTAATAAACATCTTAAACTAGTCTTAATGAACATCTTAAACTAGTCTTAATGAACATCTTAAACTAGTCTTAATAAACATCTTAAACTAGTCTTAATGAATATCTTAAACTCGTCTTAATAAACATCTTAAACTAGTCTTAATAACATCTTAAACTAGTCTTAATGAATATCTTAAACTAGTCTTAATAAACATCTTAAACTAGTCTTAATGAACATCTTAAACTGGTCTTAATGAATATCTTAAACTAGTCTTAATAAACATCTTAAACTGTTCTTAATGACTATCGCAAACTGCAACGTTCTTAATAAACCCCCTAAACTGTTCTTCATAAACAACTTAAACTGTTCTCCGTGGACATCTTAAACTGTTCATTATGAACAACTTAAATTGTACTTAAACTGAACTTAATTTATATCTTAATGTGGACGTAAATGCATATTGTATACTAGCAATCTAGCTTAGAAGCACAACAAAGAGCTGATCACACATTTAACTACCTATATCTTGATATATTTGTGTCACTTTCAAGTTTCCATAGTGATGTCATGTTGCTCAATCATGACCGATAATGGCTGTAACATCCACTGTGATGCCTGCTTCAGACATCCATGTTTCAGGATTTACTTAGTTCAGGACACCATATTGAATGGTGATATATGTATGATGTTGTCTATGACACCAAGCGATAAATACCTGTCAATATTCATCAGAAAATGTGGTGATGAAGATAAGCAATTATAACGGCCATTGTGTTTGTCATCAAATTTGGAAATGTTTTCCTGCTGTAAAATCATTGGAATGCTTCACTATTGTCTTGGATGTCATAGTCTTGGTTTACCAACTTCTGAGCAAGGGTCATACGGCCTTTGAAAACTATGTACTTCAAATGCGGTGAAATGTAGACATTAAAGATTGAAGCTGTTGGAATATTGCTTGACATAAAAGGAAAGTTGCCTATTGGTCAGTTCAACTCATCCTTCTTGTCATACAGAAGTGAAGTTAATTTTAAAGCAGCGAAATCCTGAAGAAATCTCCTATAGCCACAATGGGCTCTTTTCATGATATATATTTGTTGCCAGATTGTGTCCTTGTATGTCAGTGGTTCCACTCAATGGGAAAGTATCCAGATAATACGTCAGCGATACGATTCGTATTCCATCACAGTACATTTTAGTTCATGTTATATTCCTTTCTGAGGGTAAATCACAATACTGAATCAGTGGATGTGATTCGTGCTGCAAAGATGGTCTATTGCTGGGAGAACGGACGCTTGAAGCCACTGGGAAGATTTTGTTACATATAGCGAACCTGGAAGTACCAGAGAATATGCATTGACTGGTTCGTAAACAGATTCTGTTGACTGGTTGATGAACAGTTTCTGTTGACAGGTTCATGAACAGTGTCTGTTGATTGGTTCATTAACAGTTTCTGTTGATTGGTTCATGAACAGTTTCTATTGATTGGTTCGTTAACAGTTTCTGTTGACTGCTTCGTGGACAGTTTCTGTTGACTGCTGCGCGAGCAGTTTGTTTTGACTAGTTTGTGGTCAGATTCCGCTGACCGGTTCATGTACAGTTTCTGTTGACTGGTTCGTGAACAGTTTCTGTTGACTGGTTCGTGAACAGTTTCCGTCGCTATTCACATGTTTTCACATAAGTTTTGAATAGTAATGAAACAGATTGTAGGTATTGCCATACAGGTGTAATTCGATGTATTGTATCGCTTCCTCGTATAGAGAAACAACACTCTATTGTTACACCAATATCCCCTATACATGGCGAGTTCATGACCTGACAGGCCTTACACAAGATATAAGAGCTTGCAATACACCAGTCTGGGTCCAGACAACAATTTCCGGCCATGTGCGGATGCGTAGTGACAGGGACTTCCGGCGTGTGCCACAGAGACAGACCAACAGTAGATATACCACTTCGATAAACTGGAGTAATTATGTTGTGCTCTTTTGCCGAGGGGCTACGAAGTACACGGCGTATTACGAGGACCTCTGACAGATGCCAAGCACTGAGAGGATCGGTAAATGATAATCTGCCACCAATATATTGTTTGTTCTTGTTTTCTATTCACATGAATGAGTATTTATTGAAAGGTGAAGATCCTCCATTTTGCATCCCTCCTGAAGAAAGAATCACGGTCAAGCATTTTTCCATCACAAAACATAAATATTTCAATGTGAAAACAATTCAGGATTTTTTTAACGTTAATAATTGTTTTAAAGGAAATAGAATTATTGCATACATTTTGAACAATATTTTTTGTAAATAGATAAATAGTATTTAAAAAATGCTAGGTATACATTGGCAACTGCGATTCTTTGTGGTTGTATCCTCAAAAGGGGATAAAGTATCGTGGTTACTGTAATGTATTTTACTCCGACTAAAATAACAATAAAACTGAAATTGAAATTTGTTAAGAATGTTACTACACACTGAGAGGAAAACACAATATAGACATCAATGTTCCGGAAACTATAATCATTATGACAACGTCGCCAATCTGATTGTTGCACAGTTTTCAATGTAATGATTGTTGTGATTATAAGAAGTACCTCTGGCGACCACAGCGCCTGGTGTAGCCACCCTTCGTACAGATTACATCTGTCAGTCACCGCCTCGTGTGTGTGTGTGTGTGTGTGTTAGTGTTAGCGTGTGTGTGTGTGTTGTTTGTTTGGTTTCCTCAGGTTTTCTCAGGAATGCTGAAATACATAAAGAAGACCAACTTAGCTTGCACCTTTGCATTGTGAGAACGTAATATGTTCCTGTAAAGTAAGTGTTTAGTCCAGTAATAATTCCATTACGTATTTCAAAATATATTTCAGAATATGTCTGTAATATTTCGTTTACTGATACAGTTTGAAATACAAACTATAACCCATTATCCATCAATGACGGTGTATTACACAAGACACACTCGCAGGATGGACAGATTGTGTATGTGTTTGTAGATTTTTGCAGTACTTAAAACTACAACGATTCGAGCACCGTTTAGAATTATCACAACACGTTACTTTCGGGGATGGACAGTTGAGGGTGACGATTTTAGCCATCCGTGCCTCCTCCCCATCCATCCCTCCACCTCGACCTCATCGGTACAGTGTGAAGCTGATTCCTGGTGTGCTCTGCCATGACAATGTTGGTTGGTTGTTTAACGACGCACTCAGGTGTATAATATTCAAGCTATATGACGACGGCCTGTAAATAATCGAATCTGGACCAGACAATCCAGTGATCGACATCATGAGCATGGATCTACGCAATTGGGATGCGATGACATGAGTCAACAAAGTGAGCAGGCCTGACAATCCGAGCCATGATATTGCCAAAAGCCTTGTAAATCCAAAATGACTCACTCACTCACAGAATAACCTATTGTATAATTGCAACTCTTAACAATGCACCATATACTCATCGAAATACCAAAACACCCATCCACCACCCATCCCTCCACCATACTCACTCAACCATTTTTTAGATTATAACATAATATTGAAATGAAGACTTCTTATGCCCATGGAATTGTGCCCCTTGTCAATTTATATAGTTGAATATAGTTGAATACGTCGTTGTCACAAATCACGTGTATGTGCTTAAGCGTTCCTTTTCAAAATGCACAAACAATCCCTGTGATTCATAATCAACTTAAAATTTGTGCTTTTTCCAGTTGATTCAGCTGACATCGTATTTCGAAAGGTGTGATAAGTAATGACGCACATCATCATAAAACGTTACGCTTTCTTTGTTCCAGCACCAAGGTTGTGAAATCGATACCAGTCTATATTACTTGATTAATGGATAGTATCTGATCACGATGTCGCGTGATTAGCATCACAGAACGAAGGCTGCTGCCGACGAATGAGTTTTTCCTTCTTTCTGAAAGATTCCCGTCGCCATAGGTTCTGCTCCTGGAACATCAAACAAACGAGTTCCACTGATACGTCTTCGGTTTTGTTGCTTCTGCAAGAACAAAGACGAAACGGACTACGGGCACAGTATGGATTGAAGCAGTATTACTTGTGAGATATGTTACGCAAGCTAACTAATACGAAGAGCGTTTTGTTTGTATGTTGTTTTACACCGCACTATTCAATATTCCAGCTATATGACGGCGGTCTGTAAATAAATGAGTCTGGACCAGACAATCCAGTGATAAACAGCATTATCATCGATCTACGCAATTGGGATACGATGACATGTGTCAACCAAGTCAGCTAGCCTGACCACCCGATCCCTTTAGTCGCCTCTTTCGGCAAGCATGGGTGACTGAAGATCAGTTCTGACCCGGATCTTCACGGGTCTTGGAAGTCAGAGTTAAAGTCAGGATCAGAGAGCATTGAAGAGCACACAAGATGATGAAGACCTTCGTGATGAAGGGACATCACTATGGAAAGTGTTGATAAATGGTTATGGATGCTGGAAATGTGATGCTATTTGTAAGGGAGCCTGACCATAAGGTTGCCGAGGACCAATTCTAACCGTGGAGACCTATAGAGGGAGTAGGATTTGAGTCACCGTCATACATACACTAGAATATGATGTAGTGGACGCACATTCTCCCAAGGTACCCACATGTATGTATTGACCGCCTCCGTGGTGTAGTGGTTAGAGCGTCCGCCCGGAGAGCGGAAGGTCGCAGGT
>VKKT01005204.1:17577-29609 GCA_008038995.1 Haliotis laevigata | reverse complement strand
TTTTGGAGGGGGTGGTGTCATGATCAGACCACAGACCATCAGAGGCTGCAGACCATCCAACATCTGTTCCTGAGAAATGTGTGTCAGTCAATTACCCAAAGACTGCGGACACACACGATATTGACTGCAAGTGACCCCTCCTTTGTTTGATGTCGTTGTTGCGTCACTGATGTTGTTGTTGACTGGCCTTTTTCAGATGAAATTATTCACAGATGTTCACTTAAAACATATCTGCACATAGGTGTATATATGTTGAAATTAGTGTGAGTAAAGAAACTATTAATGTCAAATTACGTTTTTAATGGCTTACAGTATATATTTGTCTTAAAATTTCCGAAATAGCTCTTCTCGGTCAGGTTGTATGTTAATCTGACAATCTGAACTATAGATTCCCAAACTGCATTTATAATCGTAAACGACAAAACTCATCATAATAAGAACTGCTAAGAATTTTCTGTCTCTAGCCGTTTCTATTGTATCGACTGGCATCGTAAACGTGTTTACATGGTATATCCCATCTAAGTATACGTCTTGTACCACATTTAACACATTGTGTACACCCTAATGGAATACGAAAATGTACAGTTACATGCACTTCTACCACTCACGCATTATAACAGTTTTACTTGTACTACGGGCGTCTGACCTACAGTTCAGAAATATAGAATTGGAGTATTTACCTGGTAAGCCTGACCTGTGCTAGAGTTGGCTCTAATCACAAACACATGCAAGAGCGAGATAGGTATTCATCAGACACGGTAATATGTGGTACAAGTAGACAAATATATCGGCCATCATATTTGGTAACTGATGTGTCCAAATGAGTCGTATGACGATCTCTGAACTCTGCGTACAAAGATCCTGAGCGATTGTATTCAAGACTTGCAAAATGTAAAAGGAAATTAACTCTGGAAAAGTTGATGCCACCGCTATTGTCAGGTTTGTGGACAGTCATTCTTAATATTTATGAAGATATCATGAAGTTAGAGATGTAAGTATGTCTAGTAGATCACATGGATCAAGAAATGACGTTTTCCTTTTAGGTTATCGTGTGGAATATAGCTTATGCTAAATCACGTTCTGTTGTTTGATATATCACTTCCGGTGTCATCACTGAATTTCAGTGATCCATTCATATCATTTTCACGCTATTCTGCCATTTACACAAAACGAAATCTGTTTCTGAATATACTGAAGATTGAGTATTATTTTGCGTTGCGTTGTATATAATACTGCTTACCTGAAACAGCTGTCTCCTATATTTTAATTACGGAATTGTAAATCAGTGGAAGGTTGAACATAGCAGATCATCAATATACACGGATTTGCCTTTGGTCCCCAAAAAGGTTTTGATCTGAACTTATACACCGATTTCAAAAAGAATATCAAGAGGCATACGTTTCTTGCTACGTTTCTTGCTGGTACTGTGGTTTCTCAGTGTTTGTACACCCACCACTTCCCTAATGTCATAACACTTGTGCAGTAATAACAAAACTTTCCATTATGTCATTTGGTATTTTGCGCACATAACAGTCATTGTGTATGTGTATGCACTTTGAGTTACTGTTTGACTTCAGAAATACTAAGAGAGGTCTGAAATGTTTCATGTAGTGTTCTAAATGTTAAACATAAGGGAAATAAGCTCCTGGCAATTGGCAATTCAAATTACCTGTTTCAGATAATATAGTTCAAAGTCTAGCATTTATAAGTTTAGCAGTTAATGCTAACCCTACTTATACAGTCAATGCCTAAGCCTCAGATAGGCGTTTTTGTAGCTAAAGTTAGATAAAGGGCACCAGACTATCAAACATACATGTTCCATATTTATGTGTTTGTTTAAGAACTTGACAAAAGTATTTTAGAGACTGACCCATGGAAACAAAGCAATCAGTATCACAAATTGTCAAAAATTCCAGTTCCGTTAACATCACCCAATATCACTCACTTGCCTTAAATCTGAGAGTAGCTGTGAGATCCCACAATGTATTTCTCTGAGACTGTCTAGTCATCTAAGAGTGAGAAAAGTACATACTGATGGTATAAATGACCAAGGTCTGGCAACAAGGAGAACCATTTCCTACTCTGATGGCAGTTACTGCTCTCTGTCGAGACTTTACAACTATGTTACGTACATACTATGGCTGAACCTATTGACTAAAACGTGAATGGAAAAATGTCCATAAGTAGGATTGGAGAATGATTTGATGGATAGACATATTACTGAGTATCAAAATGGTGCAACGCACATGTAACGTGTCTTTACCATAACAGCATAGTTTTAGAGAAACACTAAGTGAGTGAGTTTAGTTTTACGCCGCACTTAGCTTGTGCCGGCGGTCTGTAAATAATCGGGTCTGGACGAGACAATCCGGTGATCAACAGTATGAGCATCGATCTGCGCATTTGGGAACCAATGACATGTGTCAACCAAGTCAGGGAGCCTGACCACCCGATCCCATTAGTGGCCTCTTACGACAAGCATGGGTTACTGAAGATCAATTCTAACCCGGGCCTTCACGGGTGGAAACACTAAGAATGTCTGAAGGGTAAAGTGCCACAAGCTGCGTCCAAATCACCTGAATCCACCAAACTTCATAAAGGCGTCAATAAAATCCATATGCAAAATGGGCCAGTCTTCAAAGGCACGTCAAATTGCTGTGATGAGTTGCGAATACGACTATTTTCTTGGTTTGTCAGACACAAGCCTGTGCTCGTGGGTTTTTATCAAAGTGGAATGTCTACATGATTTGTATAACTTCCTTTCCTCATCATCTCCTGCCACTTCCAGCGGACAATAACCGGAATATTGCTTAAAGCGGACAATGACAAAACCGGAATACTGTTCAAAGCGGACAGTGACAAAACCAGAATACTGTTCAAAGCGGCATAAAACTTCCACCGACTCATTCCTCACTCACTCATTCCACCGACAATTAGGCAATATAATTACAAATTGATAACCGGATACATGTCTCCTCAAACGAAGTTTATTAAACACATTTATCATTTAGATAATGTGGAAATCATTCCAGGTTCTGCACCAACGTCGTGACCTCTGACAACTATCAGCCTGTCAGCATGTTTTTTCGATCTGTAATAGTGGAAATGAAGCTTGTGTTTCACATACGCCTGTTTCAATATTTGCCCATTTTTTTCTTCTTTGCAGAGCAGTAAACCCAGATAAAATGAGTTTAATGCAGAATTCAGCAATATTCTATCCATTTGACGGTGGCCTTCAAAACCCAATGAAAGCATACATATACATGGAGTTCGTTTTGAAACGACAGTCAGGATGTGAATTGTAACTTGTAGGAGATGTGATGGTGATTCATACACAAACGCTTGCCTCTTACCAGAAATATTTCTTATGATTATGAGCGTGTCTGTGCCTTTTGTTTATTCAAAACATTTTGTAAACTCAATATACCCATAAAGTTAATATTTTTCCTAATTTGCCCCACTGTATGAATGGTTTCTTTCGTTGAGAAATTGTTTTCAAGATCCAAACAGTTTTGAAGAGCTACCAATGTTAACAAGACGAAGTCCACGGGGATACGCTGTAGGACAATACTAGGTTGGTGGTGTTTGGGCATCTCGTGTAACATATACCGTAAGGACTAGATGTAATGGATGCTGCAGTAATATTGAACGCGATGTTAAACACCATTTCACCAAACCTCATCCCCAAAACCGAACATACGTGTAACACCGACCCATATTTGGCGAATCATTTTTGTATAGGTAGCGAAGGCTAGGGTTACGCCGCTTTCAGCAATATTCCGACAGTATCACACCACAAATGGGCTACACATGTAGCCATGTGGGGAATCGAACCTCGGTCTTCAGCGTGACGAACGAACGCTTTAACCACTAGGTTACCCCACCGCCCCCACATTATATAATCAACAGTAACCAAACACACTTTCATTTGACATTAAACGGAACATAGTATTGATTGCACATGACTAATTAAAAATTATCAGAGTGAAAGCATGCTTAAAATTCGTCAATATATGCCGTTGATTATGCAATCATTCCTGGGACTTGTCAACATGACTGTCCAGCTGTATTTCCTACTCTCCGGTTGCCTCTTCCACGGCATGGAACGTTGGCGTGGCAGCAGCAACGTTAACGTAACAAACCCGTTCTCCTCGGTATATTGAATACTGAATGGGAACTTACCATGAAGATACAAGGTTTTCATCGATGTCGTATCCCTATGTTATCAAAACAAAGATTAGCATCATTAATCCCATGACGAGATAGGGACGGTAGGGCAGCCTAGTGGTTAAAGCGTTCGCTCGTCACGTCGAAAACTCGGGTTCTATTCCCCATATGGGAAGCCCATTTCGGAATGTGAAGCATATTTCTGGTGTCCCCCGACGTGATATTGCTGGAATATTGC
The DNA here is from genome assembly GCA_008038995.1 of Haliotis laevigata. Classification (NCBI taxonomy): domain Eukaryota; kingdom Metazoa; phylum Mollusca; class Gastropoda; order Lepetellida; family Haliotidae; genus Haliotis; species Haliotis laevigata. The sequence goes on along the minus strand of VKKT01005204.1, from coordinate 25,204 downwards.
TGAAAGCGGCGTAAAACTTAACTCACATGACGAGATAACGATACTGCACCCTCGGACATGTGACTGACTGTTCATCGTTTAATCTAACTCTATCTGTTCCTACTCTTCGTTCTGATAAGTTCTTAAACTTTGTTCTCATATCTTGAGACCAGACACTCTGCTATTTTACTCAGGCTATTTTCAAAACTATCGAACAAACCGTACGGCAAGCAATCAATATGTCCGCCCCTTCCTTTGTTTACCTGAACAATGCCACATCGAATATGTCAACACATTAATTTCTAACATGCATGATACACATCACATTACGATAGCGTTCAAAGAATACTTCACCACTCCATGTTACAAATAAAGTATCGATATTCAAGGTTTTTCTGATTAACAAATGGAATATATAGAGGGTCTATAAGACCCGTTAAAACCCACGCTTTACCAACAACTTTGCGTCAAGGAACCAGTTGAACGAATGACGTTTCAACGTCTGCATTGCCAGTGTATATAGGGAAACATTTTGGAGCTGAACTTGCCACCTAATTTGTTTGTTGTTGTATACCAGCAACGATGTATTGATTGCCAGAGGCAAATCACACGTTAGTGTTTGGAAGATCTTTACATATGTTACTCTTCAATATTAATAAGATCGACCTCTGCACTGGAAGCGTCAGATATCAACGTCATGCGTCATCAACCGTTGCATTCTGAAAGAGAAAGAGAAACACTGCTATTAACCGGCTCATATTCCATAAACACAAATTAGCCTTACCTGCCACTTGATCTAAATGAACTTAAGATGACACCTTACTGATAAATGTTATTAGAAATATGCCCACCTGACAATGGTATGGATGGACACACATCGTTATTTACTCGACGTCACATGTGGTGAATTTCTAATAACAACAGTAATAGTCCGGAGAGTACCACTTAAAGTGGATCGGCCGTATTATTGACGCAATTTGCTTATGAAGGTCTTATAGTTTAAGTGTCACTCTTCGTTGATCTAAGTCTTTATCGAGCTTTCTATTTCAACGTGACATATGTTTTACAATAACACTCCACATTTGTTTGTAGGGATGGGAATTGTAATCAACATTTTACATGCCAGTGAAGGCTAAACGTGCCCTCAAGTTTAAATAAAACTAATTAGATCCTTTTGAAACATAAACTAAAACACGCCATTATCAGTTGAAAAATCTGGAATGCAATTTCTATCTTGACCTTCTCACGCTTAGTTTGAAAATTTAAGGTGATTGAAATGATCAACCAAAATCTCTTGGGCACTGTTTCTAATCCGAGACTTGCCTCGCTGAATATGCCTACTGGTCAACAGTAAAAACTTCCCACCGATATCCAGGTCTGTGATGTATCCCACAGGAAAATGTCGGTTAGGGTATAAAAATGCAAAAAACACCACCTTTCCGGCTTTAAAGGTTAAGTTAAGGTGAAATTACATGACGAAAGTACAGAGGTAACCGGACGAGACAATTAGGTTTGGAGGCAATGGTTTGTAATGAGAGTTCAGTCGGCCCGGAACTGTGATCATAATGGGACTGTTAACATGAAGGCACTCAGCTGCCCCAGTCCCCATACCTAATGACTAAAGTGTTGCCCATAGTGGACGAGAGGGCTGCATGTAGGTGCTCACAAGTGTGTTACTTAATACATATTTCATATGTTTCCCCCAATTTTAGGTAATTGCATTCAAATAATTGCTTTTGAGTCAAACTATATTTTGTAGCTGAAGCATTGAGAAAATGATTATGTTTCATGGACATCTGTTTGACACTCTGTCAATAATTCCTTACAAACAATGGTGGACTAAATGGAGTTACGTGTAAGCTAGTTTTCAAACGTTTGAGAGATCATATCATTAGTTGTTTGAAGTCCTCCATAAATTGCTTATTCATTACATATTTATCGCTGTATTGTATTTATCACTGAGAGTTCTCTGACATCACATTTTAGTTTATGTGGTATTAGATTTTGTTTGGTTTCCGGAGCCATATAAATAGAAAATCAAAGTAAAATGCTGAAATTGAAACGGATTTTCCTTCCCACTAAATTTGATGACACCCCCATTGATTATGTTTGTTTCATCATACGGAGGCATGCAGTTATACAGATCGTAACCTAGTGGTTAAGCGTTCGCATGTCACGTCGAAGACTCGGGCTAGATTCCCCACATAAATCAAATGTGTGAACCCCATTTCTGGTGTCCCCCGTCGTGTTATTGCTAAAAGTGGTGTAAAAACTTCGCTGTCTCACTCACTCAATTGTGTTCCATTCAAAGAAACTTCGGCTGGGAAGGGAACATTTCTGTATAAAGTGGGCCTTTTTAGTAAAATAGAAATCCGACAACATTCAACTAGAATCAGTTTAAAAGAACATATAGGAATAACCCACATGTACATTATAATGCGCAAGTGTGGGTAACGTTGTATATTGTTAATATCAAAATTCAGCGGATAAAAAAACATTCGCAGCCACAGTTTTACCTCAGACAAATGAGTGTGCCTGGCGACGACCTCTTTAGTATTCTAATGGATAAAAGTAGAGATACCGGACCTTGTTGACATGATAGTGCTGATCTGAAAGACAAACGGCCTAGACACCTTGTTAAACTTCGGATGACGCCAATCGCTACTTTAAACATCTCTGGTGATAATGATTTCGCACACCTAGAGAGCAAAGATGTCTCGTCCATTCAAGTACCTGACACTTATCCATGAACAAGTGATACTCTTCGTGCCTGGCGCATGCTATTGAAGTTCTATCAGGACGTTCTCGTCACCAAACTTTCCGGCAATGACAGGACCGTATTCAAAGGAATTTCCATTAACCGGAGACCCCTTCATCACGGTTGGGCAGACAGATAATTAATAACCTCTCAGATGTACAATTATCGGTAAATTAAGTTTACTTAAGTCTCTCGTTCAGATAACACACTGAAGTTTGGCCATATAGTTCGGTACCAACGACAGCAACACTCTTGTATGGGGCGTTTGCATCACTCACAGAAATGAAATCCGAAACACCAAAACAAACTAGGCAATGTCAGCAATATAAAATTTGTTCCTCTGTAGATTTCAGCTTTTTAGGATACACGATATTGCCATTCAGGGAAACACAATGAATTATTTATTTTTACTGTTGTTTAATGCCATATGCAAATAAGCGAGTGTGGACTAGATAATCCAGTGATCAACAACCTGAGATCGATCCATGCAATTAGGATACCATGACATGTGTCTGACGAGACTGTGTGGGCTGCTGAAGACCAATTCTAACATTGTTCTTCAACACGGTGAGAACGGATAAGTTTGACCATGCCAGTAACCCGACCTGTTGTCTGAAGAACTGAACCAAAGGTAACATGTAATTAATGATAGATGATCCTCAGCAATCCATTGTACGAAATTCTTGAAAGGCATTTAGAAGTTGGACGAACAAGAATACACGTTTTATAGACAACATCTCTTTATTATTTATACGACGTCAATCACCTGATGAAGGAACAAAATTAGCTCTGAAACCCCGTATAAAGAATAGAAAGAAGTTATCCTTGAAAACGTGTGATGCATTCATATCTACTGGACGTTTCGGAGGTTTAGACAATACCTGGTGTCAGCACATATATACAGAGATACAATTATGTAATATGTACCTCTGCAATGTACAAAATATCGTTGCATTGTTAACAAACATGGACTATGCCGTTACAGACATTCTTGACTACATGTATGTTACAATCGTTCGACAGCGGCTATCCAGTTATCCATCTATGTCCAGATGCATTAAGTAGAACACGTTTTTTAAATTACTGAAAGACTGACGATACCTTCCTGAAGAATGCCAGCAGGTGTATCGTACGTTACTTCGTTGTTGAACATTATTTGTGGATAACAGGCTGGACCATGAAATCTTTTCCATGTTAGATGTCCACTTATACCTCGGCTATCGTATCGTGTCTATTGGAATTACAGATGCTTGTTCAAGAACACTAATCAAACAGTTCTGGACGCTGTGCATCACCCTAATATCACACTGCGGTGTTTGAGCAGCCCAAACACGTACTAGGCTCTTAATCAAGAGTTCAAAGTATCGGAAACTATCGCGAGATTATATGTGTATAGTATTCGCTTGATGACTACCTTCACATTTACATTCCATTAGAAGCAGTTCCCCAGACGATCAGTGATTACAATAATAAACATAATATGTTGTGTGATAGTCTTCGCCGCGTCATCTTAGATAGGTGACAAATAATGGCATTTGGCGTATAAAACTAATCCATTTTCGCTCAGATAATCGTTAGCCAATACGAGTACGATTTTGCGTAAACACACTTTGTGTATGATCCTGCTTACCTGGTGTAGAGGTCTTTAGGTTGTCCTAATGTGTCATACTTAGCGAACACATTTTTAATCGCACATTTACTCACAGATACTCCCTGCTGAAGCATATCACGTTATAATGAACCACTGTTTATTCCAAATCCTCCCAAATGAGTACCTGTACACAACCAAAGTATCCCTCGTCATACGTTATTCATCCAAGCCTAAAATATTTGCGGCTGATTAAGTCAGTGATCTATAATACTAAGTCGATATTGTATACAAATCCATATATTTGCATCTTCATAGAACGGATATTACATTAACACTAATCAATGTTACAAATATAAATAATGTGAGAGTGCATCCACTAGATTAGATCAAATTTTGTTCACATTCGCAAGTTTTGCCATCAGCTAAACAGGGTGTGTTTTGAATATTCTTGGGGACATCGCGTTACGGTTCATTATTGCTGGATGTTGGGTGATCGATCACGGACGGTTTGCAAAACACTTTCATCATGTAACTTCTCAACGGAAACACCTCTTGTAATCAGGTTTGATTCAGGTCCTTGTTTTATGCAAGCAAGTGAGCTGTTTTTACACCTTCTTTTGATCTGTTATTTACAAAGTTCACAAAATCGTTATCTGAAACGGACAATCTAAATAGTCAGCTTAATCAGCACGTAATGTCATGTTCTGTATGAGATGATAGAGAAATAGTGAAGGAAACCTTAAGAAAGGGATTTGGGCTCTGTCTCTGCACTGTTCTTTTCGTGTAAATGTTGAACGATTTCTACGTCTAAATTCAGGACATGGAGATGTTCCGTGTGTCGTTCTGACCAGACTGTCTAACGCAGAGCAGGGGTGATGTGGTAATTACAGTCTGAAGATAATTATGTAATTCTACGTATTATGGTTCTTTTGTTTGTTGTTAAACGCCGCACTAATATTCCAGCTAGCGAGCCTTACGACAACAATGGGATAGCTGATATTTATGATTAGTCATGCCTTGTTACCTACCTATATTCAGTACAGGTAATGGATAGCTGAATGTACTAAACGTACAGGTCTTGGGTCTTGATTTGCCATTTGACTCGTAACATGATATCAAACGTATTTGTTCGAATCGTTCTTGATCGTAGCTTGTGATGTAAACATCCATGTATTTGAATAAAGATCAGAGAAATTTGTTTCAAGAATAGCGCCTTAAAAGCTCAGACTAACGATGTATGTCCTATAGCATGAACAGAGTATGCAAAGAGCCACATTGACTCGTTAAACATGTAAATCAATAACGGCGCCCGGCATTTCACATGGGAAAACACATTGCCTTGATAATTCGGTTACATATCTACTCGATATGTACGATCAAACACTCATTAACAGAAGCAATTATAACACATCCTGATCCCACCATATTCTTTTACGTGATGAGATATCGATTATATATTGATTATATAAGTTGTCGAACAATAAAAATATTAAAACATGATAATAACTTATACTTAATGTCATTTGTTTCAGGCTGAACGTTTAAAAGTATTTAATAAATCAGTTAGTGGCATGTGAAGAAAGTTGTTGGCGTTTACCACTTCGGTGAAGCCCTTGAGCACGTTTATGGAGCTGACAAACCTAGACACATCACAACGAATCTGGGATGCAAACACACGATCATTTTAATAATAATAATGACAAAAATAAACATTTAGAAATATTGAGAAACACTTCTACAGGCAAACTAAAACAAACGGTGAAGGGTGAGCATGATAAACGGCCTCCTATGGATGCCAATGAAAGGTTCTGGAAACAGTTGTGGTCTGTACCCGGCGACTGTAACCTTGAGGCACCACGGGTCTGTGATTATGACCATGCAATGCATGAGAAAGTAATTAGGTCGTTTGTCTGTTACATCTCAAAAGATTGCCTGAAAAGTGTCATCAAAAAGACCAACTCTAATACAGCTCCAGGGCCTGATGGCATTCGAAACCGGTATATGAAACTGTTCCCCTGTGTCCAAACACCATTACTTCACTGTTTCAATTCTCTTGTGGACACAGGTGATGTTCCTCCATGGTTCTGCAAAGGTCCAACAATACTCCTTCCCCAAAATGGAGACTTGACTGATCCCAAAAACTTCCGCCCTATCGCATGTTTGAATACTCAGTATAAAATCTTTACAGGGTGTTGAACGAGTCTCGTGTCATCTTACTCCTCTTCCAATGATATAATTTACAGAGAGCAGAGGGGGGCGAGAAAGGGATGCTGGGGGTGCAAGGATCAACTTCTTGTACAAAAAATGATTTTAGAAGAGGCTAAAACATATCACCGCAACCTCTCCATGTGCTGGATTGACTACAAAAAAGCATAAGACTCTGTCCCTCACGAATGGATTCTGAGGTCTCTTCGTTGTATTGACCTCCCTGAGCGACTACTTGATTTACTCAAGTCTTTAATGAGTTGCTGGTCGACTCAACTTGAGATGTACTTGAAAGGGCAGGTGCAGACTTCGGAATCTATTCCAATCAGAAGGGGAATGTTCCAGGGGGACACCTTTATTCCTTTGCTTTTTTGTTTGTCTCTAAATCCTTTAAGCTTTCTGCTCAATAAAGAGGAGGGTTACCATCCCAGACCTCCTCAGCACTGATGCCTGACACCGCTTACTCATCTCCTGACACCGCTTACTCATCTCCTTTACATGGATAACATCGAGCTCCTTGCCAAAGGAGATACCAATTTGAAAGAGCAGGTTCTCCTTGTCGAGTCCTTTTCTAATGATATTAGCATGACATTTGGTCTCGACAAATGTGATACTCTTCATTTGAAACGTGGCAAGGTAGTTACTGATGGATCGGTCAAGTTACAGGGGGGAGGAGTTATTCAGTATCATGTGGAAGATCAGGCCTACACCTATCTTGGAACTTCGAGACAAGCTCCAAAATGCCCAGATTCAAGAAAAACCTCGGGGCGAGTATAAATCTCGCTGAAAGAAAATCTGGAGCTCAGAGTTAAATGCTCGAAACAAGGTCAAAGCCACCAATACCTTTGCTGTGCCAGTCCTTTCCTATTCCTTTGGAGTAGCTGACTTGACAAAACAAGACATCCAGATGCTTGACCGCCTGACCAGAAGGATCATGTCTGATAACAGAGCCCACCACCCTCGTTCCTCTCTCAAACGTTTATACATGCCAATCAATTCTGGAGGTAGGGGTTTGATTAATGTGGAAGCTCTTCATGATAGAATTTTGCTGTGTACCTTTGCACATGTTTATTTATCGGATGATCCTCTGGTGA
>VKKT01005203.1:40165-57779 GCA_008038995.1 Haliotis laevigata | reverse complement strand
CATACCGAAAGGTAACAGAATCTGCAAAGTTGTGTTTTACGTTGCATGTGACCTTTAAGTATAGCTGCCCTCTCTGTCCCCTGGATATCTACCATTACATATGTATAAGTGATGAGTAAAGTAAAACTCAAGTAACTTTCTTCCAAACGTATTTACAGTTATATCACAAGAGTTTCTCTGGTCCAAAGGAGTACTTTCCTCCTCGGGGAACGCTGCACTGTCAACCCCTGGTCGGTCGACTGTCTCTGGGGAGCTGTTACCACAACCGACTCGTGCGTTAAAGTCCCCACACAGGACAGTGTCGAAGCTGTCGTCAGCGTTGTGGGTCAGCCACTGGTCCACCTCTTCTATTGTCGTCACCCTATCTGTGGACAGATAGAACGAGGATCCAGTGGGGGGTACATAAATTCCCATCAGAACTAGCTCTTTATCCTCTCTAGTCAGGGACTTATCAAATCTAATGCCAACAGCATTGACAATATTCAAATTCAAATGTTGGCAGTGTTTAGCAATTGATTTATGAATGAACATGTAGACACCGTCCGATAATCTACCAACAGTAGCTAGTCTAAGAGCATTAGCAACATAAACATCATAAGCAGAAAGTTGTGGTATATGTATGATTTTATCCAGGAATGTTTCTACTAGACATACAATATCAAATTGTTGCAGAAATTGAATGAATTCACTGTCATTAATTTTGGACATTAGACCATCAACATTCCATGTCAGAATAGATAGGTCTTGAGCATATAAGGAAACATTAGCACCTGGTGAGTCTGTATTGATTTTTCGGACCCGGCCTCTTTCCTATTCGCCATCCATCGTTTCGGTGGTAGGGGAGTCACGTGACCTCGATGTCTCACCCGGGGGTTGGTGTCTCTGCACCGGCTGTGTCCTTGGATGCGACAGGAGTAGCGGCGGTGTCCCTGGGTGTCGTCGATGTAGGTCTGTAACATGACGATTTCTTCCACGGAAGCGCGGTTGGGGTCGAAGTGACAATATTGTGCGATAAATCTCTTGCTACATTCACGTGGTTAACGTCTACTCACCACTATGCAGATACTAGTCTATCGTGATGAGCGAGGGAGGACCATCGTTTTCATTATCACTGGCGTCTGGCTCGCACAAATATAGCCTAGCGATTGTTTCTTCATTGAAGATTGAATGGAAAGATTGTCGCTGTCTGAATTACTTCCGGACATGTTAGAGTCTGCTTTGTGCAGAAATGCCAACCCACTGAATTAACGATACTGAAATCACTTGACATAAATGGTTTAACACCCGAGTAAGTTGGGGAACAAACCTTGCCAACAGGTAACACTTATGACAAGCGATGTTTGGCAGAATCATCTATGAAAACAAGTTGTACCTCGGAAGCTAGGCAAAGCAGGTGACAAGATTAAATGACAGTAGATTGTGAAAACATAAAGCTTTAATTTTTCACAACAATTGTCACGATTTCAGGTTTAGACAAACCTGTAAACAAGATAATTTATCCATGATTATGTCCATGAATTTTACAGAGCCCCTCAATACCTAACATTATGTCACGGAGACTCGCCCCTTTGATTGGTTGGAATTTCGTTCGCGGAAGAGAATTGTGCAGTGTTGTCAAAAACGTGGATTTATGTTAATTAAGGGTCGAAATGAGTAGTTTTGATAACGGGGTTTGATTTATAACGATACCATTAAATGATGTATGCATTTGTACCCCCTAGAGTATATTTGATCATTAAGAAAGGAAAAGTAACTGATGAATAAATTTTGTCCAGCTAACGTCAGAAGACTTTGAATTTATGTTAGTTCAGAACAAACCTATACCTTGTTACAATACACATGGGAACGGAGCTAAGTGCATTACTTTTATAACATGAATAGAAATATTCACGCAATATCACGGCTTGGGACATCAGAAATGGGCTTCACACTTTGTATCCATGTGGGGAATCGAACCAGAGTCTTCAGCATGACGACACACACTTTAATCATTAGACTACCCCATCGCCCTCAAGTCTGTAATAAGAGGACCCTTAAAACTTGAAATTCTTCGAGCGGTGCAACTGGTTGGATGTTCCTCCTTACTTTCCATCTTAAACATAATATGACACTTCTAAAAAAAATGTTTACTTTCAACAACATTTAGTTTTCATCCATTCATTGAATATCAATAACCACCCATAACCTCATTTGGACCTCAACCTCAAGGGGTAGTTCGTAAGTTCGACTTTTCGGTCGAGGTGAAAATCCTTTGATGTTTGATGTTTTGACAACAGTGTTGTTTTAAGGAATTAAGACACTGCCATTCTACAAAATGCCAAATGTGTTCTCCCAGGAAACGAAATATGGAATCTTACTCAATGACTTTGATTATGTTGATAACTAGTTAGTTATTCAATTTCTTACATAAACTTGCATACTATAAGAATGTTGGAAATAACAGTTTTCATCCATATTTCCACAATTAGACTTTCTTCCTACGTCTCGTGCTGGAAGATACCTATGTGTAATTGGTTATATGTACATCGTGAACAAGAGGAAAAGGGGGAAGTCTTTAATACATATAAATACAATGAATAGTTTAATGTATAATGTGTGTGTGTGTGTATCAAAATAAAACCATCTGTTATGTTATTTTATTTAAAGACAACTATCAACTTTATTTATATGTGTTATTTATCATGCCCCAATGAATGCACAAATATAAATGACATTTTACAACGTGATCCTTATTCTGTTAATTTCCTGTAGACATTTTAGCATTAACTGTGCCGTTGTAAAAACATTGACTGCTCATTGTCTGAAACAAGTCGACCTAAACGACGCATCCCTCCAAACCGACCAGTTTGTTTTACACCCATCCAAAGGTCGAACTTACGGCACCTAACCAACGTCAACTGGATTTTCTATGGCAATTTCTTTCAATCATTCCCCGCCAAGCATTGTCGGGTCCAGCTGTCCATTGTAATCAAGGCTAAAGTTTATTTTCACTACTGAATTGATTAGCTTTCTGTCGCAACAATGCAGCTTCGTGAATATTAATGAATAAATGAATCACTAAATCACTATATGATACCTGAACTGACGCTATTCTCCGAGCATGTGGTTGTTTAACACAGAACTTGACAACAATCCTGTTATATGGCGATGGTTTGCAAATAATCAACATGAAGAACATCGACTTATACAATTGGCGACATGTGTCTACGACGACATGTGTTTACCAAATCAGCGAGCCTGACCACCCGATCCCATTTGTCGACAAGCAAGAAGACCAATTCTAAACCGGGTCTTCATGGGTCACATTGCATTATGAGAGCGTCGCTGTCTGAAATGTTTGAAAATGTTATAAATGACAGTTTATGATATTGAACATTAGATTTATGAAAATATGAGATAAATCGCCAGTGAGACTCACATGACTCTTAACTCTCCAATAAATGGAAGTGGAAAAAATTATGTCAGAGACAGCTGCAGGCGTTAATGTGTTGGAAATGGAGAAGGACCGCACTGTGGCTCACATGTATAGTCCTTACTAACAGGTAATAACAGAAAATTGGAAAAGACATCTACTATGGTTTATCGATACTAAGAATGTATTTGACAGAGACGGTCAGCATTGTCTGCAGGTAAATTTACAAAATTGGTATTTTATACCGCTTTCTGCCTTCTGCTGAGTCAGTCAACATTGCCTGTGTGTAAATTTCCAAACTGGTATTTAATACCGCTTTGTGCTTTCTGCTGAGTCAGTCAACATTGTCTGTAGGTAAATTTACAAAATGGATTTTTCACACCGCTTTGTGCCTTCTGCTGAGTAAGTCAACATTGCCTGAGTGTAAGTTTACAAAATTGGTATTTAATACCGCTTTGTGCCTTCTGCTGAGTCAGTCAACATTGTCTGTGGGTAAATTTACAAAATGGGTAGTTAACATCGCGTTCTGCTGAGTCAGTCAACATTGTCTGTTGGTAAATTTACAAAATGGGTATTAAATACCGCTTTCTGCTCAGTCAGTCAACATTCTCTGTTGGTAAATTTACAAAAAGGATATGTAATACCGCTTTCTGCCTTCTGCTAAGTCATTCAACATTGTCTGTAGGTATATTTACAAATTGTGTATTTAATATCGCGTTTTGCCTTCAGCTGAGTCAGTCAACATTGATTGTGGGGAAATTTAGAAATTGGGTATTTATACCGCTTTCTGCCTTCTGCTGTGTCAGTCAACATTGTCTATAGGTAAATTTACAAAATGGGTATTTAACATCGCGTTCTGCTGATTCAGTCAACATTCTCTGTTGGTAAATTTACGAAAAGGATATTTAATACCGCTTTCTGCCTTCTGCTAAGTCATTCAACATTGTCTGTAGGTATATTTACAAAATGTGTATTTAATATCGCTTTTTGCCTTCAGCTGAGTCAGTCAACATTGATTGTGGGGAAATTTACAAAATGGGTATTGATACCGCTTTCTGCCTTCTGCTAAGTCAGTCAACATTGTTGGTAAATTTACAAAATTTAAAAAACCGATAAGACTATCTGAACTTGTCCTCTGGAGCTGGCCCTGACATGCTGTGACGTAGTCTCTATCGCGTCACAACGTGTTGACTTTCCCATGTTTTTTTTTCTGTTTGTTGTTTAACGCCACATGACAAGGGTCAACCAGGTCAGAGAATCTGACCACCCGATCCTATTTATCCACCCTTGCGACAAGCATGGGTTGCTGAAGACCAATTCGAACCGCCGCCATATAGCTGGAATATTGATGAGTGCGGCAAAATGTAAACTCACTCATTTACTCATTCCACAACAACCGATGTGTTCGCGTTTTGAAATTGTGTCAGAAAAGAAATTTGTTTCGAATTATTTTTACGGGTATTTAATCAACACGTTGGGTTGATCGCGTCATCTGATGCCTGTGCATTCATGTGACTGAAAGTGGCTAAAGCAATACTGAACTTGAGTTAGCGTCCCCAAATTTGAAAACATCGTAGGTCTGAATACACTGTGCTTTTTCAGAAAGTGATATTTTGTCATGGTGACGTGACGTCATGCTATGGCGTCACGTTTCTTCTATGACGTTGCGTTCTACATGCAGCGACGACGGGTAGACAGACTATGTTTGAAAGTAGATTTGGGTTATTTTCCTCAATTTGACGACTTCGGTAATAAACAGAATTTTATATTCGTGCCCATATCGTACTATGTTTACGACACTCGTGCCTAAATATCGGTATATCCCTCGCTCTCGCTCGGGAAATACCAACATGTGGGCACTCGTGTCGTACACATAGTATGACATGGGCACTCATATAATATCCTCTATATATGTATCGGCATATATACTGTACAAAATTTTGATATGCCTTTACATATATACTGTAGTAATATCTGATATGCCATGACATATATATACTGTAGTAATATCTGATATAACATAACATATATACTGTAGTAATATATGATTGTCATTACATGTATACTGTAGTAATATCTGATATGCCCTGACATATATACTGTAGTAATAGTAGATATACCATTACATATACTGTAGTAATATATGATATCCAGTTACATATATACTGTAGTAATATCTCATATCCAATTACATATATACTGTGCTAATATATGATATACAATTACATATATAAACTGTGGTAATATCTGATGTAGAAGCGTATCCTGCCCCACAGTCGGCACCCGTCATAAACACATGCTAAGTCTAGTCATTTATTCACCTGAAATCGTTCGGGAACAAATGGTATAAGTCAAAACAGAGAGTTACATCGAACATCATTTCTGTCACTGATGCATCAAAGTTGAAAATACACTCCACTTGTCTACCATAAAACTTCTTGAAAGCTTTACTGAGGCCTTGATTATTGTAACCTTGATCGAACAAGTTCTGAGCAAGAGTGGTATGACGCTTTTTGAAATCCTGCTACAAAGAGCACGCTCGATTGTGCCATTACATATATACTGTAGTAATTTTAAAGAACCCACTAGACCTCAAAATGTTTAAGTACTCCATAATGTCCTACGAGAAACCAGTATTGTATCAAACATTGTCAAATGTTTGTCAATATTAAGGCAACTGATTAAGGTCTACGCATTCACCCGTTAGATCATACTTACAAATTATTCAGCGAGAAAAGGCAGACGGTTTCGTATCTACTGTCTTCTCAAAGTACATGTTTCCGACGCGTGTAACACTGTCAGCGCTCCTTAGAATGCAGACGTGTTGCATTGCATTGCAAAACCAGATGGGTAATCTGCTTACGTCAGTGACGTAGCTCATATATATAAGTCGGCCCAAGCTGTTACAATAACAAGCTTTTTAAATATTATATGATTCATTTCACATCACTGGAGAGGAAAGTTCTGCCTCGAAACCTTCTCATGTACTCAGTCCTATTCCAGTTAATCGATGATCAACTGTTATCATTCAAATCTGATAACCAAACTTGTAAAATATGTATCAATATGACATATCAAACTGCAATCCATATACAGTCAACGTTTGTTTTGTTCGTTTGTTGATTGTTCATGACACTCTCCGCAATATTCCAGTTTCAAGCAGATCATAATAAATAATCGATTCTTTGCCAAACAGTCCAGTGATTGATATCATGGGCAATTTAAGATCAATGACAACCAAGTCAGCGAGCATGCCAGATCCCTTGAATCGCCTTTATTGAATAGGTTGCTGAAGATCAGTGCTTACTCGGATCCGGGTCCAAATTTAAAGTAAACATTCTATCGGTACTTATTTTTTCCAGCCCCTCACAGTTACCTTACTACTGCCACTTACACTTATAAAGATCTACCAAATGTACAGATAATATGAAATAAATTAAATCGATAACATCTTCAACTAAAACGTATAAGGCATGACGACCAAAATTGTAGAAATGATTGTACACTACAATTTATCTTCGAGTTGTAATTATCTAAATTATGTGAAATTTCGACATCTTTTTTTATATATGCAATATTAGGATGTCTATTTGCTGGTCTTGATTGGAAAATATTGTATTTTGTGATAATTATGATGCGGTTGAGCACATCATTTCTTTTCTCAGGGTAACCAAATAATTCCTTTTTCTTTTTCTCAGTGAAGAAGAGTGAACGTTTTATGTTGAATCCACAAAGTAACATTATTCCAGATCTCTTTGACAATATCACATTCATGTGTGTTATGGTTTCAACACTTGTTTTACAGAAAGTACAAGCATTGGTTTCACTTAATTTCATTTTTGATAGCGTTTCGTTATTTGATATACACCTGTGAATAATACTGTATTGAAACCATTGACAATACAGGTAGTCATGATGGTTGAAATCTAGTCACTAATAATATACCGTAGATCGGTCATGAAACTCTTATTTATTGCGGTGACAGCTGTGGAAACCAACTTGCACTTGCATCTGTCCCATCCGTTGGAGAATCTTAGGCTTTGTGGATAAATGTAATATATCGTTTTGCTGGTTTGTTTGTTTGGTTGTTGTTTTACGCCGCACTCAGCGATATTCCAGCTATATTACGTCGGTCTAAATAATCGAGTTTTAATTCATCAAACAAGAGTCGTATAAGGCGACAAATGGGATCAGGTAGTCAGGTTCGATTATTTACAAATAACTGGAATATTGCGGCCTCAAACAACAGACAAAACCTAGACCAACCAGTTCTTTACCACACATGATAGCGGTAACAGACACAACCAAGTGATGTGATGTGATGTGATGTGATGTGATGTGATGTGATGTGATGTGATGTGATGTGATGTGAGGTGAGGTGAGGTGAGGTGAGGTGAGGTGAGGTGAGGTGAGTACCTGTTTTAACGGCAGATGTTGACGGCTTCATGTTTTCGTACGGTTTTCTCTTCATATTGCAACCGCCTCCGTGGTGTAGTGGTAAGAGTGTCCGACCCAGCGGGCACATCAACGTTATTTCAACGTTGAGAATAGGTTGGTCCTGAACGTTAAAATTAGACTGAAAATAGGTTGTATATGAAAGTTTTTTAGACGTAGATATCCAACGTGGAATCAACGTTGAAGTTTGACCTATTATCAACGTTGAAAAAAGGTTGTATATGAAAGTGTGTTAAACGTAGTTATCCGACGTGGAATGAACGTTGAAGCTTGAAATATTATTAACGTTGAAAATGGGTTTTTCCGTGGTTGTGTATGGGAGGTTTTTTTTAGAAATCTAACGTAAAGACGTAACCAAGGTTACAATACTTGTATTCCGCGTTCCTGTAAATAGACTCGCACTTCAATCTAAACTACACCAAACTAAAAACCAAACTCCTGCATTCAATTAAAATACCCCAAAAATCTACATGGAATAAACAGTGTTCAAACAGAAAATTACAGCAAAAAATATTTACCTGATAAAATACTTGGTTAAAATTCAACATTCAATATAATGTTTATTTAAATTTATGTCAGTTGGAGGTATGATTCCAGTAACAAGGAAAGAGTATTCCAACTTAATAAAAACTATTTACTGTTGTATTGTTATCTTGAAAAGGTGAAAATTGTCCCGAGAAGACATTTTGTCTGAATTTCAGCTATTAGATAGACCCCTTAATAAACACAATGCAATTACTTTCACCACGAAACGGATCCAAGATGACCATGAACTATACTTGAAGACAGCACATAAAACGTTTTATGAAATCTTTATTATTACAAACAGAGAGAAAAGTGGTTTAAAGCAACATGTAAAACATCACACATGACATAGTCTGTAGGTGATCTCTGTTCTGCTAAAAACACAATATCATTTGCATAAAGCATTAAACTGACATTTACGCCACCAAGTCAATACCACAGTTCAGATCTTTCAACACAATTACAACTTCAAAAACACAATTATTAGTTCCTCTTCTTTCTGCCACTCCCAGCCTGGCGGTCAGGTGGATACTTCAGAAACATTACTAACGCTTTCTTGAAATTTGCTTCGGATGCATTCCCATCTCATTCCCAAGAGATAGGACACATTCTGAAATATTTATATTTCAATACATGTATAATTTCATATGGAAGACATATTGTCTTAAATGATTCAAATATTTGTTTAATCAATTATTGGAAAGGTTCATTTCACTGCTGTAACTTGGCATGTGAACATATGTGACATGGATATGAACAGCATCCATACAAAAATAGGAGGAAAAGTACTTTAATAGTGTAAACAATATATATTTCTAACTAAAGGAATGGAAGTTTAGTTTTCTTAAACATTTTCAAAGAAAATCCTCAATTGCAAGTTGATTATTCAATTAGACTATGAATTATGATAAATTAGACGATGCTTTACTGTCATATATTGTTTGCTTTGGTCATGTTGAAAATGCTGACAAAGAGCATTTGGTAATTAACTTACCAGAGATGATTAAATACAACTTTGTATTCTTAGAAGACAACTTGCCGTTTTGTCCATCAACATTCATTCTTGACATCAAATTGTTTGACAATGGAATTTTGTTGTTATTCTGTCAGATTTAGCTTTCTTTAGAGATTCCCGGAAAAGATTATTTCAAATTAAATAGGAGTTGTACTGAAGTAGCAATTTTGCTAACAGGAATCATAAATTGTAACAAAAACCATTTTTAATTAAATGATGAAAACAAAGTGGGTGGTAATGAAAGAGCATTTTCATCTTTCTCTTAAACTTTGTGATGGATATACTGGCAAACAAGTGAAATGTTAAAAACTTGTTACCTTAGCATTGCTCCTTTCATGTGATCCACAAAATTGATTCCACCCAATCTTCGAAGATGAGTTTTTCATTACAAACAAATCTTATTTTTCATAATTAAATGTTCCTTACTAAATTACTTCTTTTTTATGTAACATTTTAACCATTAAGAGATATAAATCACCACATCCCTTCCAAACAAATGTAAGAATGAAAGTCTATGGGTGCAGTTTTGTTAATTGTCCGATCAAAGAATCATTAGTGAAGTTACACATTTTGTAAATAAGTAAAAGTGCAAATACATTATATACAATTTCACCCTTCACAAAGACATTTTGATGTGAATTTCCGTTGCATGATCTGAGAAAGATTCGCTTTTGCCATTCTCAATCCCTCCTCCCCCAAAATAATATACATATGCTGACAGGGTTCAGAGCGTGATCAGTGTACAATTTACTGATAGATAGGTCCATTCAAACGACCAAATGTTCATAATATCGCCCTGTTTTTCTTGCTTTGTCATGGTGGAATAGTAGCCTCAAGGTCAGCAGTTTCACAGCGCAGGATGGACAAACTTGCATTCGCCCGTAAAATGTATCATGGTCATTCTCAGAAGAGATTCTCCATGTCGAGTCCTTCTCCAATCATATCTGTATGTGCTTCAGGCTCACTATCATTTGAGCCTACACCAATTTCAAACAAGCATGAATAGATTAATTATTGTCTGGTGCACTGTGATCATAGACGGTTTAAACGCAAGCAGTTGCGTGTATTCTACACTATAAACCTATAGCATATTAAGGTTTTATTATTCAGAGTATCATTTCCACAGGAAACCATCTGTGAATATACATGTAGATGCCTTGTTTAACGGATACAGCTTGTTACAGCTATAACTCTAATGATAAGCGGAGACACATATTAAGACACACGGATCTACTGGGCGCGGCTTGGTATGTTCCTGTTGTTGTTTAGATCTGTAGTTAGCAGAACGAGTTGATGGTGGAATGGTTTTGCAAATGTTGTGTGAACCTTCTTCCACTTTGTTATCGTATACCCTGAAGTTGGAGATTTCGACTGGTCCCGTAGCTCTACTGGGATAATTTGTGGTTGATGTGCATGCATGCTCAGCATTTCTAGAATACTTTGAGATTGCTTAGCAACTATTTGGAAGTTGAGGGCACATACTTGGCATCTTCGGAGACATTGTAACAGTTGAGGTTCTTACTAAGAACCTTCATGGACACTTGGAAATCGGGATGCAACTTAACATCTTCTTAGACTCTTTACAGTTGAAGTCTTTGGGTAGCTTCTCCAAGGACACTTTCTTTGAGACTTAAGCATAAGGCTGTGGACGTAATTTATTTGGTTGCCTACCGGCTCGGGTGACACTGCTACAAACAGGCATACATCAGACCGCATACAACGTATTTATCTCACCGCCAAGTTAAATGTACAAACTATTATTTTATTTTATTTAAAGATCGCTACCAACCATATGCTATGTAAACAAAATGGCATCTGTTTCTCGATGCAATGTACAACATAGTTTAAGTGAAAGCAGTGAAAGTCGGTAAAATAAATTTGTACAAAGTGAACACAAAAACAGCTGATCGAACGGTTTTCGAACTCCGGGCATGTCATGCGTCATATTATGACGTCATATGATTGTTAGCGATACAGCTTCTCGGCGGAGAGGTTGGCGGTTACCGTGGCAGCGGTTAATATTTTTCTAGTTCTCACCCTCCAGTATTTCGCATCAAGGAAAGATAATTAGCAATATTCCAGCAATATCACGGCGGGGGACACCAGAATTGGGGTTCACACATCGCACCCATATGGGTAATCGAACCCAAGTCTTCAGCGTGACGAGCGAATGCTTTAACCACTGAACTACACCGCCATCCCTAATTTCTTTTCTATTAACAAAAAAGTTTTAATATATTTCGATCACATTTAAAGATGCAGTTCATCAAAAACATCAGATATAAGATCACTTAGAGGCATTCTCCACAGGATAGTAATTTATTCGATTATTGAAACACATTCAATGTCTGTCTGAGTGGATTCAGTTAGTGACGGTTTTCGCAATTAGTAGAATGCACACACTGAAAGGAGACCGAATTGCAATATGCCCATCCTGTCAAAGCCAGCTGTCATCTAAAGTCTGGCTGCGTTACATGAACTCATTGTTTTTGTTCAAACGATACGACCTCAATGTACATAACCATTATATTTTGGTCAACATTATTAAGTTAATTTGTAATGAAATTACTAGGTGAGTTAGTGTGAGTGAGTTAAAATTTAAAGTCACGTCGGCTGCATTTCAGCCATATCGCTAGGTGTATGTAATATGGTATATAAAGGCACAAGCAAGGCCAGTATTCCAAAGGGCTATAAAGATCCGTACAAAGAGTGAATGGTTCCGGCAAATGTGCCACCAAATCCATGTTCCAAGGATTAACCAGTGTCCTTAATAAGATCAAGGATAGGCTTTCTTTATAAGCAATAGAGACAAGTGGATATACTACTATGATTAGCATGCCTTTTAACGAACTCAGAAAAAAGATGAGTTCAATTCTGTCCAAACAGACTGATTTGTACCCCAAAATCCTCACCTCAAACTAAAGCGAAAATTGATTCGTTCGTTCATGTTTTGTTGTCACAGATTCGTTACCAAAGATATTCTCTTGCAATTATTTTGCCGACTTTAAAATCGACCTAAAGCACTTACAGGTCCCAGTCAGGGTTATAGCTATCATTTTGAATGACTATTTTGAGATTAGCTATCATTTTGAAGGGCTATGTTCAGAATATTTATCATTTGAAGGGCTATGTTGAGAATAGCTATCATTTTTGGGCTACATTTTGGTAGTTACAAAGAAACACATAATGACGTCTTCAATGATTGTAAATGTTAAATACACTCGGTATACAACACATGCAATTAGAAGATCACACAGGGATACGTGAGTTCTTTACAGTATTAAAACAAGGATTAAAGTCAATTATCTGAAGTTGAAATTTCAAATATGATGTTAATCTTACTTCTTTTGACTAATATTAAGAAAACAAGACAAGGACACTTATAAAAGACATTGGTGACGGCGTTAATAAGTAAATTGTTTAAGGAAAACAGTGTTTTTTGGCAATGCAGTTGATCTGGCTGTCAGATTGGGAAAACAGATGAAATAGAACACTCAAAGTTATTCTTAGAATGTAGATAAGGCATCCTGTGCAATCAGTGCGGTTTCCTATGGGGACTACCTGCTCAGTAACTGAAGTGAGTTATATGACGGTGGTCTGTAAATAATCGAGTCTGACCACCCAATCCCGTTACTCGCCTCTTGCAACAAGCATGCTAAAGTAACACTGCTACAAATGTCAGATCTAATAAGTTAGTACCCAAGTTAGTATCCCTATATTAGATACAATAAAACCAACATTTGGTAACACCTTCTTGTGTTGTCAATCCGGATTTTAAGGGCTCATTTTAGACGATATAATCATGAATGACTATTAAGATGAGGATTCTTCGTTCTGCATCCCGTTTGATAAAACAACGATGAAGCATGTCGTGTTCTGTGTTCAATATTTTTATCAAAAAGGATCTTCAAGGTTTTTGCCTTTGATTATCGGGGTTAATCTTCAGAAAATATTGGCTGTATTCCGGATATGTATGTATTATGACCATGTGTTTATTATCACTATCAAAAGGTGGCAATACCTGGTGCTGGCAAATAGGTTGGGAAGGGCAGTGTTTACCCTTAACCCTGAACAGTTGATAAGTAATCTGTTTAGTCTATGCGTTAATAGCAACATTATCAAAAGGCATATAGAGTTAATGGAACATATAACTCAGTATGTCAGTGTCAATGACTATCAATCTTCTTTTCTTTCAACCCCTACTGGAGCTCCACAGGGATGTGTTCTTTCACCCTCACTCTTCATTTTGTATACCAACGACTGTTACTTGTTGTCAAAAAAGGCAACTAAAATTAGAATAGATAGTTCACATATTTTATCTTATCATTTTCAACCACCTTCATCTGGACGCCGCTTTCGTTTACCTTCGCTTAAAACAAACAGAGATCGACAGTCCTTCATACCATCCAGTATTTGTGTTAATGCAACAAATGTATTTGAATAGTCATTATACATGCGATAACTACTAACTCAGCCTCTTTACCTATGTGGTTAATTGTATGGAATCATCAGCATTCACTTTGTTCATGTTATCATTGTACATATTTTTGTATACATTCATTTTGGGTAAAGTTATATCTTATCTTATCCTATGTGACGTTACACATTAACTCACTCACTCATTCTGTTACCGTTTTGTGATAATATTGCTTTTTTCAATCGAAGCTGTGCATATATATAATTTAGCATGTCTGGTTTAGCATGGTGTGTTAAAATGATCTGGTTAGAAAAGCCGGAAATAAGGAACGTCTTGTATTGGCGTGGTAACAAAACAAAATCCACAATCATGTGTAGGGGTCTGACATACCAAGGAACATATTGTGGGCGAATCTTGGATTCGAAATCGACATTAAACGTTTTTGCCACGTTTAGGCGACGAAAATCTGGAACATAAATTCTGATGACTGAGACCACAGGATCATTTGTATTCCAGGAGCAAGAAGTTTACATAAAGTAAATTTTGTGACGTTTAGTGCACACCAAGTACAGCCCCCGTCCAATGGTATGGGTCTTCAGTCTAGGGAGACTGAAATAACCCTTGTGATTATTCTTAAAACATATGCTACTGGAGTGTATACATCAACTGAAAACAAGTTTGTATGTCTTCCTGAATGGATCAATATATTAACTGAGAATCTTAGTGGTTATAACTTCGAACGGTGTTGACGATTTGCAAATATTGTATATAGTTTGTGAGTGGTAAGTTTGTTTAACGATGCACTCAGCAATATTCCAGCTATATTGCGGGGGTCTGTAAATAATGGAGTCTGGACCAGTCAATTCAGGGATCAACAGCATGAGCATCGATCTCCGCAATTGGGATACGGCGATGTGTGTTAGTCAAGTCAAGTCAGTGAGCCTTATCACCCGATACTACGACATGCATGGGTTGCTGAAGATCAACTCTAACCCGGATCATCAAGGGTGAAATTTCAATTGGCTTCACATGTAGTGTCCATGCAAGGAATCGAACCAGGGTCTTACAGTGACGTCTGTAGTGACGAACGAATGCTTTAATTGCAAGTTGCTGCTACGCGTTTGAAAATGACATATAACCCCATTTTGTTTACAAAACACCGGGTCACAGCACTACAGGTCAAGCAAGGTGAAGAGATACTGTACTGATTTCAAGATCTTCGCTGTACGCATTGTCCACCAAGTCAATGTCGTTGCTACGGATCCTCACTTGATCAATTAGGTTTGAAGCAATCCCAAACTATTGAAAGGCAACAGTTCACCACAAGACCTTTGGTGACAAACTTGTGTACGATTTTCAATCGCTACTCTTGAAACTAAATCTTAAAAGGGCGGGCGGGGTCTATTTTAATACCCCTAACGTTTGAAAAATGAGAATTAAAATCATCACATCATTATTCAAATTATTAAACATCTATTACTTTCGGGGCGGTGGGGGTAGCCTAATGGTTAAAGCGTTGGCTCGTCACGCAGAAGACCCGGGCTCGATTCCCCACATGGGCACAATGTGTGAAGCCCATTTCTGGTGTATACCGCTTTGATATTGCTGGAATATTGCTAACAGCGAGATAAACCATACTCACTCACTCACTCACTCACTCGTATTACTTTCGAAGTAAAGTTGCTGTTAATCGATATGATTAAATGTATTTATGAAATTAGATTTGAGTGAGTTTAGTTTAACGTCGCACAGAAATATTCCAGTAAATAATCGAGTCTTGACCAGGCAATCCAGTGATCAGTCTACGGAATTGAGATACTGTGACCAAGTCAGCTAGCCTGACCACCCGATCCCGTTAATCGCCTCTGACGACAAGCATGGGTTGCTGAAGACCAATTCTAACCCGGATCTTCACGGGTGATATTTCATGTATGTTGATGGTAATACATAATTCATTCTAGTGTATGAATTATGTTCATTGTGAATGTTTACATATAAATGTTATACAAAGTTCATCTTAGTTTGTGTAACTGTATGCTATTCATGTTAAATGAAGCAGTACCTCGTCGACAGCTGCACTACTTAGTTCTAGAATTCTGCACTGCATGGTTTGAAATATCTGCACTAGATATAAAAGTTATTTTAATACGCCCGCTCCCGCAGGGGAACAGTCTGGTTAAAACAAATGAGGATGGTTGGTTGGCCGGTTGTTTAACGCCACACCCAACCATAGTTCAGCTATATGGTCTGTAAAAATATCGACTCTGGATCAGATAATACAGTGATCAAGAGCATTACCATCAGTCTACGCAATTTGGATAGATGGAATATGTCAACCAATTCACCGAGCCTAACCACATGATGACGTTAGTTGCCTCTTACAAGCTTGTGTTGCTGAAGACCAGTTCTTTCCCGGATCCTCCCGGGCTACCCAGTGTGTTGGAAAACAAATCTATTTCCAAAACGTCTTTACCTATAAGCATCCGAACCTCTTCGACGTTCGACATAGTAGTCAACAAACTACGGTTTGATTTTCCGGGGGAGGTTTAAGAGGGTAAAGTAACAGCTGCAGGAACAGCCTCAAGGGCGGGAAGCACGTGCAGGTTGTATCAAAATTCATCCGGACTGGAGTGAGTGAGTGAGTGAGTTTAGTATTACGCCGCACTCAGCAATATTCCAGCTATATGGCGGCGGTCTGTAAATAATCGCTTCCGGACTGGAATCTGAGGAAATTCCTCATTCACTCTCACTACTCTCAGGTTGTACACTTATGATGATGACTGGTTGAATGGTGGCATAATCTTAACAACTTTTTATCCCGGCCCGTAGTAAGTAACTGTGCAACTCACTCATACTATCAGCCACTGGTTTGTCAAAGCTAGAATTATTACTGATATATTTGCACTTTATAAAGTGCAAAGAAATGTTCAAACTTACAACACGTAGGAATATAGCAATGACCCACAACAGAATTGTTCACATATTTTAAAAGAGCAGTCATTTGATACCCCACATAATCGCCATAGAATAAGGGTATATGCACTTTTACAATTTTGCACAAAACAATGATCAAAAAACGGCGTTGATAAAATTAACTGTTGACCATTTCATTGGTGCTATTCGATCTGCCTCTGGATTCATATCCACATGCATCTGTCTGATCATGGTTTATCCCTGTAATGCCACGCATCTGAAAGGAAAACATTATATATAATACTTGGCGATCCTTTCTCTTATATTTCATAACATTGGAATGGAATGGAAAGAATGGAATGTCTATAGTAGCGGCTATGATACTTATTACATCAACATTATTTTGTTTCACTTACTAGTAAATCAATGTGGAGACAGAACGCATTCTAAAATGAAGTACTGTTCAATAATAATTACCTAATATCTGGCTGAAGTATAGGACCTGTACACGTGAACCGGAAGATTCAACAACCTGACATTGCTCTGTTAACAACTTAAAATGTGAGCACAGAAAATCCCAACGGAAATAAACGGATCCTCAAACTCATCGTCTGAACCTATAGAAAAATATACACTTTGTTGATTCAGGAAGTCTTATCTGATAGCTTCATCTTTGTAGTGCCAATGGACTGTAGACAAAGTATTCTAAAACTGGATACTTAAAAGTTTAGATCGATACAAACCTTTTAGTGCAACGGAGCATGTGCTGGGTTGTGGGAGGAGTTGATGTTTCAGAGCACTGGGGTATATTCATGGACTGACTGACTGAATTTGGTTTTACGCCGCTTTTAGTAATATTCCAGCAACATCACGGCGG
>VKKT01005202.1:37344-49570 GCA_008038995.1 Haliotis laevigata | reverse complement strand
GATGTTGCTGGAATATTGCTAAAAGCGGCGTAAAACCAAACTCAGTCAGTCAGTCAGTCGCCAACCAAGGCGAAACACCATCCATCGACACACTGGTGTCGGCTCAGGAAGTCGACTTTGGGATTTTTATAAGGCTCAGGGCGTCAGCAAGCGGTACGCTTTGAAGTTTGGGTGTCGAGACACTCACTCCTTCCCACCCTTCCTAAAACACCCGTGAATATCCGGGTTAGAACTGACCTTCAGTAACCCATGGGGGGCCCAAGAGGTGACTAAGGTGATCGGATGGTTAGGCTCGCTGACTTGGTTGACATGTGTCATCGTATCACAAAACTAAACTCACTCACTCACTCACTCACTCCTTCCTAAAACACTATGCCATGACGACTTGATCCAAAGTGTGCTCACAAACCGGTGGAACTATACAGTTCAGCTTTTATCCCTCACTTTCAATGTTGTCTGGATCCAAAAGCACTGCAAATTCTTGTGAAAGTTCTTAGGCTCCAAATCTTCTCAACATTCACTGTGACCTTTAGCCCTTGACAGCAATAATCCCGCCATACCGCCACAGAAACTCTAATTCCAATCTGTGCCATCTTGTCACCACCCATTGAGATGATCAAGTGTAACAGTTTGAGGTGAGGTCAGGTGATACTGGGATTAGAGTGATATTGTGCATGATTAATTAATTTTAGAAAACAAGATAAATCTTTACAATGATGAACCCTTTATTTAAAATACAATAAAACACAATGATTGATAAAATATGCTAATGTAAATTACACCCTCTGTATACATATATATTGATCTCTGACAATGCTATGGTATATACATGTAATACAAACCAGGTGGCACCATGCCAGGTGTGTAAACCGAATTAGATTCTAACTGCATTGCCATGGGGAGACCATGATGTCTGCGGAAGCTGTCGTACTAGTCGTAGCTGTCGCATCATAATTTACAGACCAGTCTCCTCCCTGTTGTATGATACTTTCTGAAGTAAATAATTAAAACAATAACAACATCAATAACGTAAACAAGCCAAGGATGTGGACACAGTGTCAATGTAAAATTGATTTTGTTCATGGTTTTGTACTGCTGTACGCTACAGAAATGTGAGTCTACAAAGCGTAGTGTCTTATCAAATCGATAAGTCTCCTAAAGTGAGTGAGTATGGTTTTACACTGCCTTTAGCAATATTCCAGCAATATCCCATGTGGGGAATCGAACTCGGGTTTTCTAAGGAGAAGTCATTCTGAACAACTGCTTCACTGTATTTATGTGTGGTTTTAGGAGGAGAGGAGCAACCCTGATGAGAAAATTGCTAGGTTGAGGTTGGCATGCCTGAAAAGTGAAACAGAAGGCTTTCCATTTGTAGTTCAGAACCAGTCCCTTTGTGCAGGTAACCATCAATGTGTGGTTTTTCATTGAAATATATACATAAAATGTCGAATGTGTAATGAATTTAACAAGACTTCCAACCCGGCAGTGGATGTCCAGTGTAGACAAACACAATATCTTAAGTAACATGATGGCATGGCTCATTCCATTGATTATTCCTTTGCCAAGCTTGTGGTAATGACTCAGACGTCCATCCATGGTAGGCCCCAGAATATGAGAGGATTTCATGGAATAGGCCCCTAAACAGCCTTAGATGTATCCAGTCAACAAACCTGATCGTGTCATATTTGATAAAACCATTAAAAACATTTACATCATTGACTTCTCTGTCCCTGTTGAAAGAGTTGTGATTGATAATCTTCCGGATAACATGACAACAGTGCAGACCTCACTTATGTCCTGCTTGCATCCCAAGAACCAAGTTGTCTAACGCACAAGTGTTCTTTGTACCTGGGTTTGCCGAATGTAACACAGCCCTTCTGACACTCTGGGAAATGCAGAGTTGGAGAGTCAACAAATTCTCCATAAAGTTCTTGGTGGGTTCAACTAGGCAGTGCTTCCTGAGAGACATCCCATTTGCTTTCTGGGCTGTGTGTAAGGGGGGGCAAGGGCACTGAGCTGATGAGCCTTACCAGCCTGACTGTGGCAGGATCACCCAAACCCACTTTACTTTATGATATATTCAAATCTGTGAGCACTAAAGTAATAATAATTAAATAAATTTAAAATATGCATTTTTTTTGGGCCACAATTCAACAACGTGCTTAGCACAATACAGATTCTTGTAGTTTTGTACATGTTAAAAGGATTTTATCATGCAAAAGTTTTCTTGTACTTACTTCAATTCAACTCCAGAGGTACTGAGGATTTTTCTAGAGGCTTGATAGCGTATACCATTTCGATGCTCTAGGTATATGACCTGCTTCATCCCAGATAAGACAATCAACTTTGCACAGACATTACAGGGATGGAGTGTCACATAGATAGAACAGCCTCTCAAATCCCCTGGACAAGACGCAATTGCACGCTGTTCCGCGTGACACACTGTGGAAAAGAAAGAAAGAGGTATGTTAGCATCAGTCAACGTGCACTTTGAGATTTGCTAACTTCTTCATCCCCAGTTGTACACAAAGTACATTGTGATGTACACACCCTACCTAGTGGGTGGAACCTAGAGTCCTGAACCTGCTCACATAATCACTGAACGCTGCTATTAGACTGAAATACAGATCAATTCACCATTAAATACTTTATGTTTACTCCAATGATGACCAACACAACCATATTAGAGGATGTTTTAGATTTTATACTCCAAATGTTTGTTTGTTGTTTAAGCCAGCACACAATATATTTCAGCTATATGGCGGCAGTCTGTACATATTCAAGTCAGGACCTAGTGAAGAACAAAGCCAACACAGATGTCACATTCTCCAGCAGGAAGAGTATGAAGACCTCCGGCATGCCAAAGGCAGAGGCCCCAGCAATTCAAGCCCCAAGAGGATGTGTATACCAGATCCCCTGTAATTGTGGCGACACATACATCGGTGAAACCCTCTTTCCCGGACTCAAAGAACGACACTCAATACGGTCTTACCATACACGCCTTTATTGTGTAGTGGATCTGGGTCGTCCTTACACCAGGGGTACTTGTCATTGTCGTCGTTTGGCATGTTGTTGTAGCCAACTCCCTTCACTCTGCCGTAGTTGTCCACCACACAGGCGCCAACCTGGGAGAGTGATGCCAGCATATCTATATTGGTTGTACATATATTGGAAGCATTGTTTAACAACAGTGTTTCCTGATGTCACAAAGTAAATGATGGATTTAAGCAGCAGTCGTACAAAGAAAGACAATGCAAACATGTGATTGCGTACGGAGCACCTCCGGGTGTATACACATGATTGGGTATGGAGCACTGCCTGGTCAAGGAAATGATTGGGTAAAGCTTTTAGCTTTAAAGCATGGTTGATCCGATTTTTTATTATTGCCTAACTCTTGTAATGGTGGGTATTGCAGAGAATTTTCATATCGCGATATATTGCGATGCGAGAGCATATATTGCAATACGTACCGGTATTGCAATATATACTGCAAGAAGCTTTTTTAACAATAAACTACTTATAATCGAGTTAACGCATTATTTATAAAGCAAAAACATAACAAAATCACTAAGCTTTAATAAAAACATTCAATCATGACAAAATAAGAACATAAATACTATTTGGCACAAATGAAACAAGGAAAAAATAAATTTAACATCAGCAGAGTTGTTACTAATTTGAAATACTTCTCCACTCTAAAAAAAAAAGCCCTGAGATATTAGACAGCAACTTGACCTGGTCAGGACATATCAGGGATCATTGGTCATTTATGAGCAAATATTTAAAACATTCTGATCCAAAACACTGCGAAACACTTGAACAAAACTTAAGAACACAACTTCAAACCGAACTTAACAATCCAGTTAAATGTAAATCTTTGAAGGTCAAGTAGAAGTGGAATGCCTAAGAAAAGCAAGATTTATGTATGTCAACTTGATTCACAATATAGAAGCTGATATCCATAAATCTTGCATTTCTTAGTTAAATGTAATTTTCACCACGATCATTCCCACCATCATTACCACAGTTGCCACGATCATCAAGGTTTCCGAGTGTTAAAAAGTTTTCCGAATGCATGTCAAAATACCGGTTTTCGAAAAGCGTATCGCAATACGTATCGTTTTCATGCCTGAACCGGTTAATACCGATAAACCGGTTATATTGCGCAGCCCTAAACTCTTGCATGAAGACCGACTTCAATGACATGTTTACCTGCAGCACTGGGTCTCTGCTTCGACGCGATGCTGCTATTGCAATAGCCATGTACATCTCATCCAAACTTATAACATCCGCCCTCATTCTGACACCTGCTGGAAATACATCACATATACTAACAGAAAATGACAACATAAGAGAACATCAAGTCCTGATCACCCCTTGAAATGGATTTTTTTGGCATAAAAGGCAAACTTATGTGATACAATGTAGTTACATTGTACATGAATAGATCTAGAATTCACCAACATCTGTTCACCAAATGGCTAGTCCTGCTGATACCAGCTTCTCGGCATAACAGCTGTGGTAGTTAGATGAACTGATCACAGGCTATCAGTGATGACGCCAGGTGTTCACCAA
The DNA here is from genome assembly GCA_008038995.1 of Haliotis laevigata. Lineage (NCBI taxonomy): Eukaryota > Metazoa > Mollusca > Gastropoda > Lepetellida > Haliotidae > Haliotis > Haliotis laevigata. The sequence continues at coordinate 44,995 of VKKT01005202.1, read as the reverse complement.
CAGGATAACCATGTCCTCATCTCTTTTCCTGTACACTGGATCCGGATCAGAGAGCAAAGCGTGTTTGCTTGTCATGCCATGCAATGTAAGAAGTACGAGGTATGTGTGCCAGATGTTTTCAATTGAGACAAGACATAGCTTTTTCAATAACTTGCCTGCAGATAAACTCTTGAATTCAATTGCAAGCATTCAATAAACCTCAAGAAAGTGAGTGAATGAGTCTAGTTTTATGCCGCATTTAGCAATATTCCAGCAATATACCGGTGGGGGACACCAGAAATGAGCTTCACACATTTTACCCATGTAGGGAATCAAACCCGGGTCTTCGGCATGACAAGCGGACGCTTTAACCACTAGGCTACCCCAACGCCCCACCTCAAGAAAGGAAAACCATCATATCATATCATCATATCAGTGTATGCAATGATCATGATTATCTGTAAACAAATCTAGTGGTGGTCTGATTAATTGTAATAATTGAAGATCGGTCGCAGTGCCTAAATGACCAAGCAATCGATCATGATTTCTCATAATCGAACACAAACAATTTTGGAACACTTGTTTGCATTAACAACATTTTTCACAAGGTTGGGTTTGTCCGTTTCATAAGCACTACACTAAGCTTGTTTCATGTCATGACACAGGAGAAGACCCGGGATAGAATTGGGCTTCAGTAAACCATGCTTGTTGTATTTTAGAGGCGACTAAAGGGATCGGGGTGGTCAGGCTCACTGACTTGGTTGACACATGTTATTGGTTCCCAATTGCGTAGATTGATGCTCATGCTGTTGATCACTGGATTTTCTGGTCCAGCATCGATTATGTACAGACCACCACCATATACCTAGAATATTGCTGAGTGTGGCGTTAAACTAAACTCTCACCCATGTCATGACTGAATTTCTCTTAAAGACAGGAAATTTATGTTCCTAACATATATTAATCATCCTTTAAAGATGTGAAATTTGCAAATGCATTTTGTTCAGTTTAAAAAAACAAACAAATACAAAGAACAACATGTTTTTCTTTATTTTTTTGTGTGCATTAACAAACAAAACCAGGAAAATTAGATAAACAGCGCTAACCAATTATTTTCAATGATTGATCAGTTGTAATGAACCAGTCTTCAATTTTAACCAATTCCCAACACTAAAAAATCCCAGTAAGACAAATGTAACAGTCAATCACGCAAACACCGAGTCAATCACGCAAACACCGAGTCAATCACGCAAACACCGAGTCAAACTCAAAACCAGGCTCATTTTGTGAGTCCGAGAATGACTGAGTGGAAGAGCTAGTTTGGGTTTTACACCAACTTTAGCAATATTCCAGAAATATTCAGTAATGTGTATGGCATTCCAATGTATTATATTCACCTCTCTCAGCATCTGCAGCTAAGCCTAGTTACCTTCTTGGGTCAAGGAAACAAACGGACAAAATATAACATCAAACACAGTGTCAAACCTAACACAGTCACTCATTTACTTCCTCAATCAAACACGAAATCACTCCTAACTTTCTATGACTCACTGACTCACTCCCTCTCGATTTACTCCCATAGGCTAATGAGAATGCTTTCATGAGACGGTGCCTGACTGTGGGTTGTATTTTCAACTGACAAACACCAATCTACAGTGCATGACCTGTCCCATTATATACAGCACTATACCCCCAGTGTGTAGCATGAAAACACCCTCAGTTGCTCCCACAGCCCTGGGAACTGTTGTTAGACCAGTAGCAAATCTACTCTCTCATGGAGTGTCATATAAACAATTCACTCTCCTGCTTGACATGTGTGTATAATTTTACAAACATCTGCAATGTATTATTGCTGAACATGATTGACACTAACGTGTCATGGATCTACCAGCCACATCGGCACTTGTGGTAGAATTTCCACGAGACAACAACGTTCAACATACGTACATGTTTCACGTGTTGCTGCACACAGCTGTCGACAGATCAATACCATCTGTAACACAATACCATCTGTAACACAATACCATCCGTAACACAATACCATCTGTAACACAATACCATCTGTAACACAATACCATCTGTAACACAATACCATCCGTAACACAATACCATCCGTAACACAATACCATCAGGCTGCAGTATGTCTGATTCGGTATCTCAGTTTGATGAAAGTTATGAATCTGGTATACACACCATTCTAAAGTGTTTTCAACATGGAACTACAGTCTATATATGGACTCCCTGAGGAACGTAGATGGAGATCGGAATAGGCAAGAGATGAAAGGCTGTATGTGCAAGTGCCAGGAATGGCTCAAGACAATATTTCAAGATAATATTGCAATGAATAAAGGTCCACTGTCATGCCAATGGATGTGACCTCCAATCAGTCAGCTCACACAACAAGATGAGAGAACCTGAAGTAGAGAAGTCACGATACATAAGTTTCATGAATCGATACGTATCACGATACATAAGTTTCATGAATCGATACGTATCATGATACCCATGTCACGATACATAAGTTTCATGAATCGATACGTATCACGATACCCATGTCATGATACGTAAGTTTCATGAATCGATATGTATCACGATATCCATGTCACAATTCGATACGTATCATGATACCTATTTTCGCATTATTACTGCGGAAATTTCGTTTTATTTTGAACATTAATATTTCATATCTTATAATTGTCCATGAAAAGATCAACATTTTTTATTTCTCATAATTTCCCATCTTTGTGCATGAAAAACAATCATTTATTACTCTCATAACTTCAAAAAACATGATACAATTGCAAAATGTAAACGATACATAAACATATTTAAACCGATACTTTCAAATGAATACAATTTTGAATGTATCGATAATTATAACGTCTTAGAAAAAGTATTGAGGCATCGATGCATCGATGTATCGTGGCATCCCTAACCTGGAGCTATGTGTTGATTCTCATGTTGAAACGAAATAGTTAACACAGAATCAGTCAGTAAGAGAACTAAGTACTGGTATGTATACAAACAACAAAGAAATGTGCTGCAGAAAGGGTATTCTTAAATCCACTAAGTTCACATTGTTGATTGAAACTCAGAATATTACTCAACATTTGGATTAGCTACCCAACAGCATGCTGGTGGTCGACAATGTAAACTCAAACAGCAAGAAGAAAGGTCTTCCTGACTGCGGCAAGTTAATCATGTTAATGTCACTTCTTGACCACCATCAGAAATGACATTCATGAAGAGCCTCCAAGTTCATCAATCCATGTGCTCCTTTTATAAACAATGGGTGGCATATTTCGCATGACATGATTCTTCACATGATGTGCAGGGGTGCACGCAACTCAGAGTAATATCCACCAGCCTGCTACATATACATATAAGTGAGTGAGTAAGTTTAGTTTTATGCCACACTCAGCAGTATTCCAGCTATTTGGAGGCAGTCTAAATAATCAAGTCCGGACCAGACAATCCAGTGATCAATAGCATGAGCATCTATCTACGCACATATACACATAAAAATAAAACAGGTGGTGTTCTCCATACTGGATTGGATGTGTTGGGATGTGTCTATCCATAACACGGGTAGATAACTCAGTAGATAAAGACAGATGCGTTATTGACATTTGTAGAATCACTTGCATCATTTGATGTTAGTTTGGATGCTGGGTTGATATCTCCTATGCATTTTTAAGGTGAAAATACCTCAGACTAAACTACCTTGTTGAAGCAGAGACCATAATGAGATCTATGATATGGTCCCTCATTCAACAACGTCCAGATGTAGTACCTGTGCCAGGTACCAGTCGAATTATCAGTTGCTAATATCCTAAACGAAGAATATCATTTCAAAAAAGCTATGCATTTATGGCATATATTTAATCATTTTTACCAAAAATCCGAGGCAATTTGACCAAATTTGTTGGGGCATTTTGTAGTTGGGGCTACACGACTGGTACCGCCTGCCGACAACGCCCCTTGAGGCCTTCCCCTGCAGTGGCAGCTGTGTTTGTGACACGTACACCTGACTGTCAAGGAATATAAATCATTGATAATTTTGCCTTGTGTCAACATCACGATATGATGATGAATGCTGTGGGCCTAAATGAAAAAAAACCCCGGACCATTATATGAAAAGAAAACAAACCTTCTGTCGTCTGTATGTACCGGAAGTGAATGTCATTCACCTGGCTCCTGTCTTTTCATCCGCAGTCAGAATATTCTCAGACAGGCAACTGAGGGTATTACCCGTTCCCTTTAAACATTTACTCATTATTCACATAATCAAAACAAGTAGATCTATTTCGCGGTGAGCAAATGTTCGCGATGTTCTCATGCGTTTGTGCTGCAAACTAGAAGTTCGTCATAACGTCATGTGATAGTCATGTGACATTTGTTTGTAAACAGTTCTAAGCGTTTAGAAATTTGAGAGATGCTTGTGTCAAATAAAGATACAGGCATCCGAATGCAATACATATGAGCCAGTAGAGCAGATGTAATATAGAATGTTGAATAGATATATAACCAATACAAAGTAATTTCTATCCGATGCAAGGCGCTTGTGTGTAGGCCGTGTACAACGCCGCCAAGCCAGACGATGAAGCGTACGTATAATCCGTATAAACACGTTTTGTTACAGACAAACAGACGAGACATTTTAGTCGGTAATACACGGCTTTATGGCCCATTTTACAGTCAATGTATAATGTATTATAATGTCACGTGAGTACAAATTGAATGATTTTCTAGCAATAAATGAATGTTTTAACAATGCTTTAACGATTTTGAGAGTTTAATAAATGTGCCACAAATTGTTTTTATGGACATATTTAATATGTGGAAGATATTTCTCTCTCAGATCTTTATATTTATCACAAACTAATGATACGTGAAGTTCATCCTCAATAAAGCCCAATTTACAGTTTGCACATTTAATTTGATCAATATCGTTTTGTTTATACCTTCTAGTAAAAATTGACATTAAAATTGTGTAAGGAAAGTCTAATTTACACATGGCTCTTATCAAATGCTTATTTTCTAATGATGTTAAATATTTCCATTAACAGTATGTGAAAACATGACAACTTCCTCCGCACAAAGAAGTAACATTAATTCAACAATATCCTGTGGCACAAATACACGATAACTATGAAGTTTTGATACAAGCCTTTACAGAAGAATACATATTTCTAATAACATGAACAATTTTCCATGACAACCTTTAGTAAGAAGTACATACAATTTCTTTCTATCAACGTAATCCAAAGCTGTTTTAAAATCGATAAAAGCACAATAAAATATACCGTTTGGCTTACATAAATATTTTGAACACAGTGCTTGCAATATGAAAAGATTATCACCTTTTGAGTAATTTTGGTGGAAACCAGCTTGACATTCTGATAAAAGATCATTATCTAACATCTAACCAAATTCTAAGACGCTTTACTATAACAAGAGCGAACAATTACCTGTAACATTCAGAATGGAAATACCTCTATAATTGTTGGGGTCAGAACGTTTACCTGACTTAAACAAAATTATACCTATATTCCACGATTCTGTAAAATCGCCAGTATTTAAGATTCTATTAAGAAGAAGTTTCAAATAAGGTACAATAAAAATTCCCGACATCTTAAAAAAACAGGTGGTACTCCATCCCCACCTGCAGATTCACCACTTTATAAACTTTTCAGAGCATCTACTATTTCTCTGTCGGTTATTTCACCTGACAAAAGATCATCCGTGAAAGACAAATCATTACAATCATCACAAGAATGTGAATTAATACACTGGGAAACAAAACAAACAAAATCATTTACATCAACATTTTCAACTTTCGGATTTAACAAATTATTGAAATACTGTAATCTAGCAAATGTCTTCAAATGTTACACCTACAATTCTGAAAGCATCTATTAATATACAAACATCCATAATACTATTAAACGACTTAAAACTAATTTCTTTGAGAGGCATTTTAGAAGTTGTGAAGATGAAGGAAAACTGATTTGTATGGATAGTCAACNTCTTTATTGCAATGAGTGCGACGTTTCGGTGTAGGTACTAACACCGTTATCAAGCAAGTGATTTGCCTGAGAATATTTCTGATACTGAAACTGTACGCCAGTTAAAAAGTATTACAATGATTATCAAGTATAGTTATCACTTGCTTGATAACGGTGTTAGTACCTACACCGAAACGTCGCACTCATTGCAATAAAGAAGTTGGCTATCCATACAAATCAGTTTTCCGACTAAAAACTAATGCTCACATGAGTGTATAATATATCTGTCACACATACACCAAACCCGTTCAAATACAACAGAAATCAAACAACCAAACTCTCACACACGCATGCTTCACGCCCGAAAAGTGCAGATTTAATATATCGCTAACAACCGTTGTCTATTATGGGAAAAATCATATATACAGGTATGATCTTGACAAACTATGCAATAAACATAAGCAGGTCATGTATTGACCTATCACTGCCGGTTCCAGGCACGTCTCAGGACCAAACTACGTAGAGCAAATGTGTCTCCTACAACGACAGAAATGTATTTTAACCCTCGTAACATTAGCAGTCGAATTAGTGACAAGAGTAAGTGAGTCTTGTTTTCCGCCGCTTTTAGCAATATTCCAGCAATATCACGGCGGGTACATCAGATATCACACACACATTGTACCCATTTGGGGAATCGAACCCGGATTCTTCGGCGTGACAAGCAAACGCTTTTTTCCACTAGGCTAGCCCACCGCCCATTATGACAAGAAACATGTTTGAAGCTTGCAAAAATGTATCACTCTTGTCAGGTGAAAGTTCTCATTTCAAAATATAACATGAGTCGGATTTCAGTCAGCCACTTTCGGGAAAGAGTATATTTACCTTACCATTCCATGATATTCCTAGAAAGGAGAGTTAACTATACTTTTGATTTAGCAAAAACGTGTACTAAGGTTTATATAAAATAAATTAAAATTCAGTCGCTTTGATGATTGCAATACTTTTTAACTGGCGTACAGTTTCAGTATCAGAAATATTCTCAGGCAAATCATGCCATTATTTATTGTATCAGGTAAAAACGAATTTGCTAGACACATCACAATGACATCTTATTGTTTGAATGCTATTACTTTCTTAATCTATGGTCACTTAACTGTGATACTCTTTCAGGTAGTAGATCAGTTAAATAAGCTGGTGTCATATGATGAACCATTTTGTATATTAATGATAATTTGCTAATTTGTCTACGGTCAACTAGATGCATAAAGTTAGTTTCCCTATAAATTAAATCATGACTTGTTCCTCAAACTGTCCACAGAGCATCTAAATGTAGATTTTCAACAATTCTTTCTTGTTCTTTAGTACATTTATCCCAAAGGTGGGAACAGTAATCGAGCATTGGTATGACTTGTACATTTGCTCTAATGATTTTCTAGTAGATAATCTATACTAGGCGCATAAAGAAACTGTGCATTGTCAAACTATTATCCCAGTTGATAAGTACGATAACAATGTCAAAGGTACATATAAACNNNAATGGAGGGATCATGAGACCATAACAAGTCGGGAGAATTTCAACTGAAAAGTCAATCACAATGACTCCACGAGTCCACAAGCGGGACAGGGGTCAAACGACCATGTCACAAGTTCAATAACGGGTATGT
>VKKT01005201.1:53340-64979 GCA_008038995.1 Haliotis laevigata | reverse complement strand
GTGATCTTGAATCAATAAAAGGCACACGTTTAATCTGTCACACACGCGGGATGTTGAGAAATCGATGTCAGTAAAAGGAACAAGTCTCGTCCTGTACTTTCTAGTTCTTCCGGGTTATCAACTGTCATTTTTTTGCAACCTTATTTGTTCGTCATTGTATCCCGATCATTGCTCATAATATCAATCTCTGTCTTCATTATTTCTACACAGCAATGAACAAAATTTACATTTGCATTTCACTGTGGTCATCACAGTATTCTATTTATAGTTTTATCGTTAGTATTTCCCATTGCTTCGCAGTCAACAGTCTTGTCATCAGTATATCCCGTCAACACTCGATCAGTACACAATATACACAGTTGTTAAACTCACACGTTCGGTGTTGTCAATACGTCCCATTGTTAAAGTTGTCATAACCACACATCAACAACGCTCTGATCATTGTCATGAGTATATACCCCTCCAACAGTTCTCGTCAGCACACGACCACAATACCACAATCCTATAGAAACATAGATGTCCCCTGGCAAAGGGATGGTTATCAGTCGCTTTACAGCTTGAAAAGCGCCGAGAGGTCTTCACATCACTCAACGGCTACATTTTGCATATACATATTTGGAGGGTGATTGAGTACACGTCCACAATATCGTCAGAGGCAAATCAGTACGTACAAAGAAAGCGCTTCGCACACATATATATAGCAGGAAGTATAGTCGTGAGCATACATCAAGCACCACCCACGACATTCTTAGGTGGGGTTGTTTTACAAAAGGGGGATGATGCCTCGACGGTGAAGTCGAGCGGTGTCATCTATGAATGACTGGCAAAGGGATGGTTATCAAAACGGCGGTATCCAGTATTGCCTATTAATTTCGACCACTGAGTGTCCTAGGTACATTGTACTGTAATGAGATCCAACTTGTAGCCATAAGAAGCGTAACCCCACACCATCACTGAGACACTGCCAAGAGGTTCATCTCCTGGTGATGTACCTCTATACGCGACAACGGCCGTCGGCAACGTGGTGATACCGACTTCCAACAGATTAATACACCCAAGTTCATTTTAGTGGTGTCGTCTTTTAAAGGAGTTCAGAAAACTCCAGTGCACATACTGCAGTTGTGAAGTTGATACCCCGATGTGCTTAGCGCCTCTTTAGCCTGTGAACGCTTTGGAGATAATTTGAGGGTATGATCGATTGTTGGTAGCAAATTGGCCTTGGTTCAGGTTGTGCCTACATAATTCACATGTGTATAGCTGGAATAGTGAGGAGTACGGCGTTAAAAAAGCAAAAATATAAAAAAAAAGAAAAAGGTTTTTAAATGCCCATGGCAAACAGTTTTCACGGCCTATGACGTTGATGCCCCTGACGTGTTCAGTGGGGATGTAGTTGTATTGGGCTGTAGGGGTTTTGGGAGATAACTATTCTGATAAGCGCCTGGTGTGCTAAATACATCGGATATGGGTTTCGTGCCCATGCAAACAACTTAATGTGAGTTGGTGTTGAGTATTTTTTAAACATACGTGATCTTTAATTGAATGTTTGTCATCAACACTTATCTTTGTTCAAATACTTGGTGTTTTCCATAGATATTTCACGATGGCCTATTTTTTCAAGAAATACTACTATATTACTATATTTTAGTAACCAAACACTAATATTCGATTTTGAGAGGTCAAGTATAAATCACTCGTTTCATTGACAGCACTGGAGTTATTTTAGAAACCGATGGTGTATCCATGGTAACTGGAACTATTTTAAGGACATCATTTCATAAGTAAGGCAGTTTGCGATAATTAACAATCGAGATGATTATATCTGTTGAATGACAGTAGACATTAGCATAGAAAACAGATTATAATGACGTCGGCAGACACCCACGTGTATTTTAAAGAAGATAATTGATTTTATGCTTGTAAACTCCAGAGGATGATGGGTATCTCGATAGTATTTGACACTGTCGTAAAACAAATGAATCATGTTACTGACGGATGAGTAAGGAGCAATAAAAGAAATCAGGGACAATTATATTCTAGTATAAATATGTACAGTGTGTTGTATAAAAGACATAATAACAACTAAATGAATGGTAAAGTTTAAACATGTTTTGAGACTGCTTATATTTTATGGTATGTCCTGACAAAAGAGTAGTGACCACAAAGTCATATCTCCGTGAATTCTGTATATTCATGTAAACAGACGCGCAGAAGTATTTCTTTCTCGTTGGTAAAACACAAATGAGTGAGTTTAGTTTTACGCTGCTTTTAGCAATATAGCAGCAACATCACGGCGGGGGACACCAGAAATGGGCTTCACACATTGAATGCATGTGGGAAACTGAACCTGGGTCTTCCGCAAACGCTTTAACCACTAGGCTACCCCACTGCCCTACATGGTTTTTAGTAACATTCCAGCTGACCCATGAACACCCGGGTTAGAACTGGTCCTCAGCAACCCATGCTTGTGGAGATGTCCGACTTTGCTTCTGATGGGCGAATGACACCACTGGGTGGTCAAGCTGGTGACTTAGTCGATGCATGTCATCCAATCCAAATTGCGTATATCAATGTTCATGACGTCAGTCCCTGGATCATAAAAACACTATCCATGCATTTCCCGAGCAATATGGATGTTATTTTTCAGGGTCCATTCATTGTTGATGATGTCAATGGCTGAAATCGTCTTGCAAAGATATTAAAGACGGACACCATCTCAAAAAGCCTGTTTATTCACCCAGTTTAAGAGTATATTTCCCCTTCCAAAAACTCAGTAAAATATTACAAAGCTATGAAATACGTCATGGCATTCAGCTAAAACCTAAGATGACTGACAAGGACGTACGAGAAAGTGCAAAACGAATTACAACAAAAATGGGAGCTTAACTGGACATATCCTTTTTTGTTCACTTGAGTCCACAAACATCAGGTTCCATATTGAAAGGGGCTTCAGTTTACCAAGAATACCATAAAAGAATATAGCCATAAACATGACACTGGTCAGATGACAGTTGATTTCCCTTCTGTTTGTTTTCTCAAATCCGCAATCTACAATGTCCCAGCTATGGGATGGCAGTCACCACAAGATCATACTGAGCAGTATGGACATCTACTCAGTGGAGGGATACCACAAACGGCAGCAAACTAAGTCACAGACCTGAACAACCCAGTCCAGTAAGTTGCCTCTTAAGATTAGTTTTGGGGGGTTATTTGGTTGGTATAACGCTGCACTCAACAGTATTCCAGCTATACGGCGGTGGTTAATAAATAATCGAGTCTGAACCAAACCACCCAGTGATCAACAGCATGAGCATCGACCTATACAATTGGCTGATAAATGGACTTAATCGAACAGCTGGCAGTACTTATCTTTTACAACCTAAGATCATGATTTGAAGTGAATGAAAAAAATATTTTTGTGTGTGTTTAAGACATGTTTATGATTTTTAAGATAAGAATGATGAAGATGATGAACTTTCAGGTTTATATATATATTTTACTGATATTTGACATAACGTATTCTTTGGCCCAAGCTGAGCACAAACTCATCTAGAATCATAACACTTCCTCAAACAGATGTTCACAAGTTTTAAGGATTACCGTTTCACAAGCTTTACCCATACTTGAGAACCTGATCATCCAATTAGACAATGATCTGCATTTGACACTGATTGGTAGGAAAAGACAGAACTTGTTATCAGACACAATATATCTTAATTTCTTTGCCCCCTTATAATGTCTGATGTATCCAGAGGGCATAAAGGACAATCCTTGACCCATCAAGATCAGAGTTAGAATATTTGCTTCTAAGTTGCTTGCACATGCTTGTGGAATCTTGTGACTAACAGGATCAGATTGTTAAACTCTCTTGACTTGGTTGATACATGGTATTGTAGCCCGATTAATCTCGCTGACTTGGTTGACACATGGAATTGAATCCAAATTGCATAGATTGATGCTCATGTTGTTGATCACTGGATTGTCTAGTCCAGATTCGATTATTTACAAACCGCCACCATGTAGCTGGAATATTGCTGAGTGTGGTGTAAAACAACAAACCAAACCTATTAATCTCAGATTGATGCTCATGATGTCCATCAACTGGTTATATACAGACTGCAGACATAAACCTGGAATATTAGTGAGTGTTTTACAACAAACTCATCTAATCCTTTGTTGATGTGGTTATATGAAAAATATCAGGACAGCCAGATAAAAGACTTAAATCAAAAGAAAATCTTTAATTATTTAGATAAGTAGGCTCTTTTCCTGAGCTGTGAGAGGGAAATGAAAATTCCTTGTACTAAAAGGCCGTAGGTCCTATTTGCCACACTGGGCTAAAGTCAAAAGAAACTTGTGATAGCACTTTTGAATGTCTATTTTTATCATTTGCATCCACAACACTCCCCAAAACAAAAATTTGGTGGTGAATAGGCCCTGTGTATAGATCTTAAGCTAATGGACACGTAACACAGTGGTCTTTGAGAATCATGAAAAAATTATATGAAGCTCTTTATCATAATATCTTAAACAAAATCGAATTCAAGCAGTATTGGATCATGAAGGGGCAAGTTGAATATATTCTGAAAGAAAATGGTATATAGTATAAACGTCATGCACAGACATTCACAACAAGTACAAAATATAACAACCACATAAAATATTATCCCGTATGCAAGTATTCAATTATAGCTGCCAATGAGTATACATCAGGCAATCAAAGCACTGGTCTCATACATAGGCCAGAAAGTGTTCCATTCTGCATGAAACCCGCTTTTGGATTGAACCACCAACATTTGCATACATAGAGACAGAGATAGTCTCCAACCTGTTACCATATTTAATGAAACCATAACGTAACTCAATACATGAGTATCAAATAAATACTTGTATGGCTGTTACTTCATTGTTCTTTAGTCATGCAATCACATTTTACCTCATTATTTGTTCCTTGAAGACACACTCAGCTACATGAAGATTTGTGCCTGAACTAGACAAGCCAGTGATTGACATTCCCAACAACATACCATGATGACAATAAAAAGGCAAAAGCTGTAGTAAACTTTTATGAACCCACCACAAATTTTATAGCATCCAGAAACCTTAACAAAGTTCCAAATATACAAGCTGACATCCCAAGTTGGATTCGTGGGTAGAACCTGAGTCTGATGTGAGAAGTAACTGAATGGACCCAATGGTAAGGCTCAGTAATGACATGTCATCATATTCCAATCAGGTCATGATGTCAGTCTTTAGATTGTGTGGTCCAGGCTTTCAATTCCTTGATTATTTACAGGCCACCATGGTCTAGTTGGAATATTGCTTAGAAAAAAAAGGCTTGAAAAAATACTTATTTAGTGTATAAGCAAAACAGAATCAGTGCTTTGAAAACAGAACACGTGCATTGAAAACAAAATGTGATGTGAGTAAATCAATAAAGTTCTTCCTACAATGGAAAACCAGTTCAGCTGCATTAGAATAGAGAGTATTGCATTTGTATGTGTAAGTAGTTGAGTACATGAATATAAAACTATCTCTTCAAATACATCTGTATCTTTAGCCTCTCACATAAAAGAAACACACAAGGAACAGAACAGTGAACATTACCCATGGGTCAACACCGATAGGTCAACCCACACATCTACCAATGAATTATTAAAAACATTATAAAGTGCCTATCTAAATCAGACATATCTTTAAAGATTTCAAAATAATGACTGAAGCCATAATAAATAAAATATCATATCTTCATTCCAGCATACCTTCCCAACACTGTCCTACATCATTTGCACATGCTGACAGTACATCTTCTACTCTAATATCACTCTGCATGTGAAGCTGTGAGGTGTAAGTCAGATTAACTGTCAGATCAGGCTGTCAGTGTTAAGGTTTCCTAATTGTTGGTATGAGTGAGGACTAGATTCAAACTAACATATCTGATTTTTGTATCATGAGAATATGCTTAAACAACTTTTTACAAAGTAAATGCTGCACCATTATAGTTGCTGAGGATACATTGTACACCCTGTTGTTTCATCAGGTTATATGAGTGTGTTTGGGGAGAGGTATTTCCTCCGTTCACTTATAAATCACCAAATCAAGCTTCTACACATGTGAAGCCAACTCTGTTCAAAAAGGTGACATTTGATCTCAAGAATCATTTTTCATATATTGGTCTGTCAAAGGTTGCTTAAGGTGCATTCTCATGGTGTGACTTCTAGTGACAACTTGCAGCATACAACTTGTAGTAACAACAAAGATTGTAACAACTTTGTTATTTGTGTACTTTTTTTAGTCACATACAACTCGAATCACGCGAGATTTTCATATACGACGCAGCAACATATATTCGTCGAGTGAATAATATGCGCTAGCATTATAATGTCAGTCTACATATCGCAGACACTAAAAAAGAAGAAGAGAAACCCCAAATCGGTGTGTGTCCGCAACTTGATTCTTCGGGGGAACACGGCTAGAGCGTATAATTAGCTTCTTGAGAGCTTGAACAGGAAGATCCAAGGTCACTGAAGAATTTTCTCAGTATGGATGTCACATTTTAACAATTTGTTTCAGAGAGCTTTGGACTTGTACTAGCAATTAGAACGAATCCTATGTCTTACAACTCAGCTGTGACTAGTTGTATGTGATTTCAAATCGTTACGATATGGGTGTTCTCACGTCGCAACTGTGTTGCATGCTACAAGTTGTTACTACAAGTCACACCATGAGAACGCACCTTTAGAGATCAGTTGACATGACTTTCTGTGGAGGCTTTCATACCGAGGTTTAACATCTGAGTAAAAGATCTCACTTTAATCTCATTGTGATGACAAAAATGTTACCACTACAGCCCTGTAATGCCCATGCCTTAATTAGCTTGACAAAACCCACAACGTATGTAGACAAACCAAACATTCACAGTTCCTGAAAACATATCCATTGATAATACTACAGAAATGACTGGAACAGTTCAAGGAAACATCTAAGTAAACAGAAAAATGCCTCCCACATTCAATTTAAAAACATCCCAAATGAAGCTATATAGATATTGTGGTCCAATATGCTCATGGTGGAGTGACACTTCCCATATTACACTCATGGGTAATATAACACCCGTCTTCTGTGTGGTGAGCCTTTACACTACCCAACAGAAATAATGTATACACAATAATAATATACAAAATCTGTATAGCATCCCATATGATTTAGGAACTAAAACAATCTAAGGCGCAATACACAGGAAACAATATCAAAGAGAAGAGATGTAGTGGTTTCTTTTGTCACATGTAGGTACTGACAAAACAATACTACAGTAGAAATGTACAGTTTCAAACTGAGGGAGAATATACAGGATGACCCTCTGAAGTACAAAACTGTCAACTGTCACAGAAAACAAACAGGTTAAATCACAGAATATAAACAGGTAAAGAACTTCACGGAAGACAAACAGCTGAAGTCAAAGAACAAGGACACGTTAAACAAAGTCACAGAAAATAAACATTTTAAGTAGCAGAATATAAACCATTTAACAAACCCAGCCCCAGAAAATAACATGAATACATGTATATATTGATGGGGAATCAAACCCTGGTTTTCAGCTATACTAAGGTACCATTTTATCTGAAGATATATACAATGGATCTTAGTTCATCAATAAGGAAGGTGTTATTCTTGGAAAGACAACCAACAAATACTTTTCTCTGATGATGAAAATATTATAGAGATCTGTTGGATGAAAAGTGTGACTAAATAAATACAAATACAATGATAATATGAGTACAAGAACATACCTTTGTTTGAAGTGTTCAATAACAAAATCACAAGTGATCTCTGAACCAAATTCATTCAAATATAACACATATTACAGTATGTGTGGTTTGAAGGTATTCAATCCAAATACAATCCAAATACATGACCCTTACAATTAAGTCATACTCAGAAATAACAACAGTATTGTAATAATGTTTTCATTTAGAAATCAACAATGGAAAATGTACATTAAAACACTATCATTTAAGTATTATTAGAACACATTGTTCTAATGAGTATTTGATATAAGTCCAATTGCCCAACTGATTTTTCAAATGAATACATAACACAACTACTATTTGTGATGTCTCGGGTCTTCTCCTTCCTCCTCATGCCTACAGTCTGTTTGGGTTCAAATGTGAACGATGAATGTTTAAGTAACTCGAAATAGGGATAAGTGCACAAAACATAAATAAGACACGTGGTCCTGAAACTTCTGTACCCAACAGGATCTGAAATCTGACATTTTTTGGTCGATCATGGGAAAAGTTGTTTAAGAAACCATCAGCGCTGGCTGTTTCCTGACAAGTGGGGGTCATCTCACCTGGCTGTGCTGACTTCCACCTGAAGTCACTGGCGGTGCTGTTCCACCAGCCATTTGTCACCCCTCCATGTGAAGCATGAAAATAGAACAATATTACATGATGATTAAAAAAAACCTTCTTCCATGATCAACAAAAGCCCCTGTCAGATTTCAGATCCTGTTGGGTACAGAGGTTTCAGGACCATNGAGAGCTTTGGACTTGTACTAGCAATTAGAACGAATCCTATGTCTTACAACTCAGCTGTGACTAGTTGTATGTGATTTCAAATCGTTACGATATGGGTGTTCTCACGTCGCAACTGTGTTGCATGCTACAAGTTGTTACTACAAGTCACACCATGAGAACGCACCTTTAGAGATCAGTTGACATGACTTTCTGTGGAGGCTTTCATACCGAGGTTTAACATCTGAGTAAAAGATCTCACTTTAATCTCATTGTGATGACAAAAATGTTACCACTACAGCCCTGTAATGCCCATGCCTTAATTAGCTTGACAAAACCCACAACGTATGTAGACAAACCAAACATTCACAGTTCCTGAAAACATATCCATTGATAATACTACAGAAATGACTGGAACAGTTCAAGGAAACATCTAAGTAAACAGAAAAATGCCTCCCACATTCAATTTAAAAACATCCCAAATGAAGCTATATAGATATTGTGGTCCAATATGCTCATGGTGGAGTGACACTTCCCATATTACACTCATGGGTAATATAACACCCGTCTTCTGTGTGGTGAGCCTTTACACTACCCAACAGAAATAATGTATACACAATAATAATATACAAAATCTGTATAGCATCCCATATGATTTAGGAACTAAAACAATCTAAGGCGCAATACACAGGAAACAATATCAAAGAGAAGAGATGTAGTGGTTTCTTTTGTCACATGTAGGTACTGACAAAACAATACTACAGTAGAAATGTACAGTTTCAAACTGAGGGAGAATATACAGGATGACCCTCTGAAGTACAAAACTGTCAACTGTCACAGAAAACAAACAGGTTAAATCACAGAATATAAACAGGTAAAGAACTTCACGGAAGACAAACAGCTGAAGTCAAAGAACAAGGACACGTTAAACAAAGTCACAGAAAATAAACATTTTAAGTAGCAGAATATAAACCATTTAACAAACCCAGCCCCAGAAAATAACATGAATACATGTATATATTGATGGGGAATCAAACCCTGGTTTTCAGCTATACTAAGGTACCATTTTATCTGAAGATATATACAATGGATCTTAGTTCATCAATAAGGAAGGTGTTATTCTTGGAAAGACAACCAACAAATACTTTTCTCTGATGATGAAAATATTATAGAGATCTGTTGGATGAAAAGTGTGACTAAATAAATACAAATACAATGATAATATGAGTACAAGAACATACCTTTGTTTGAAGTGTTCAATAACAAAATCACAAGTGATCTCTGAACCAAATTCATTCAAATATAACACATATTACAGTATGTGTGGTTTGAAGGTATTCAATCCAAATACAATCCAAATACATGACCCTTACAATTAAGTCATACTCAGAAATAACAACAGTATTGTAATAATGTTTTCATTTAGAAATCAACAATGGAAAATGTACATTAAAACACTATCATTTAAGTATTATTAGAACACATTGTTCTAATGAGTATTTGATATAAGTCCAATTGCCCAACTGATTTTTCAAATGAATACATAACACAACTACTATTTGTGATGTCTCGGGTCTTCTCCTTCCTCCTCATGCCTACAGTCTGTTTGGGTTCAAATGTGAACGATGAATGTTTAAGTAACTCGAAATAGGGATAAGTGCACAAAACATAAATAAGACACGTGGTCCTGAAACTTCTGTACCCAACAGGATCTGAAATCTGACATTTTTTGGTCGATCATGGGAAAAGTTGTTTAAGAAACCATCAGCGCTGGCTGTTTCCTGACAAGTGGGGGTCATCTCACCTGGCTGTGCTGACTTCCACCTGAAGTCACTGGCGGTGCTGTTCCACCAGCCATTTGTCACCCCTCCATGTGAAGCATGAAAATAGAACAATATTACATGATGATTAAAAAAAACCTTCTTCCATGATCAACAAAAGCCCCTGTCAGATTTCAGATCCTGTTGGGTACAGAGGTTTCAGGACCATATAAAGCTCTTCCTCTGGATATGCCTGTGTAGAACAAGTCTGCTTGTCCTAGACTTGTAAAGGTGCACAAAGACTAGTAACATTTCCCATGAATCTGAGTTTGTACTTCAGGGAAATAAATTTGATGAATAAACAGGACAGTATAGAGATTAATCATACACAATAACCACATGACGTACAAAGAGTGATTCAATGACATGTTGAATTGTAATCATATCCTTTACCCCAGTGTGTTATTCCTCTGCCTGTAAATCTAAATTATGAGTGAGTGAAGTATTCAGCTAGAATATCCAATATCTGTCCCTTCAAAACCCAAATGCTGTGTTACTCTTAATTAATTGCGCATCTTACTTACTCATTTCTGAACACAAACATCTACACACAGAAAGGAGAATAATGAAAGTAATACTTGGGCTGTGTGTCAGTTTTTGTTCTCATTCTGCTGTGGGGCTGCCAGGTCTTCTCTTAGAAAGGTATAGTACCAGGGTAAAAGATATGATATTAATGAGATATGAATCTTTGACTAGATGAAAGTAATATAACAATGTTAAGTAGGCTTACATCTACATTCCCTCACTAATACAGATAAATGTTATAACATATATCATATCCTTTGATAGCCTCTGTCTCATATGTAGAAACCTGCTATGTACAAAAAGTATTTTGCTCAATGCTTTGGCTGAGCTCTTGACTATTTAAGATTTTAAATATTAACTGTATGCCTTGATGCAGAGCAAGGATGACATGTCATTCATAATCCAATCCCAATCATACAGAAGCTTTGTATAACCAAAGTTAATCATTTATGCTACATAGGCCTAGTGATCTTGGGTGTTACAATAAGCTATGCAGAGTTATGTCCTTAGAGTGTCTGAGTGAGTTGGGTTTTACGCCGCTTTTAGCAATATTCCAACAATATCACGGCGGGAACATCATAAATGGATTTCACACATTGTACCCATGTGGGAAATCGAACCCAGGCCTTCAGCGTGACAAGCAAATGCTCTAACCACTAAGCAACCCCACTGCCCCATGTCCCTTAGACGTGACAGAAACATATGATTCTGGATTCAAGCCTGGGGCGGTGGGGTAGCCTAGTGGTTAAAGCGTTGGCTCGTCACGCCGAAGACCCGGGTT
>VKKT01005201.1:18430-28510 GCA_008038995.1 Haliotis laevigata | reverse complement strand
TTGGGGGTCCTTCATCAAATTTCTGCGTCCAATACGCAGGAATCCCGCGTCCCGTAAAACCCTGTCTATATTTACCACTTTCCTTTTTTTGGTCACATACAAGATGTCTGAAATGACTGGTGTCAGCATAATCACCCAACGTAGGCTGTCGACAAGGTCAAGGTCACCCAAATAAACTGGTGTCTGCGTAATCCCCCAATGTAGGCTGTCACCAAATTTGAAGACATTGGGTACAACAGCCCATGAGATAATGCGTTAACAAGTGTTAAAAGTGTGCAAAGTGTTATGTTTACCTTGAAGATAAGGTCAAGGTCACCAAAATCGACTGGTGTCTGCGTAATCCCCCAATGTAGGCTGCGTAATCCCCCAATGTAGGCTGTCACCAAATTTGAAGATATTGGATACAACAGTGCATGAGATATCGCGTTAACAAAAGTTTGAAAAGTGGTCAAAGTGTCATGGTGACCTTCAATATGAGGTCAAAGTCACCCCAATAAACTGGTGTCTGCGTAATCCCCCTATGTAGGCTGTCACCAAATTTTAAGATATTGGATACAACAGTGCATGAGATATCGCTTTAACAAGAGTTTGAAAAGTGTTCAAAGTGTCATGGTGACCTTGAAGATAAGGTCAAGGTCACCAAAATCGACTTGTGTCTGGGTAATCCCCCAATGTAGACTGTCAGCAAATTTGAAGACATTGGTTAGAACAGTTCATGAGATATTGTGTTAACAAGAATCGGGACGGGCAGACGCACGTACGGACAGACGCCGCTGAATACATAGTCCCCCGTTCCACGTTGCGGCGGGGGACAAATGCAGTTCATAAACATGAAATTTTGCCAAAATGTATTCACATGATCATTAAATATGTTCCATGTGAAACCTGAGTGCTGTAGATATGTTTAGGCATATACCCAACAGCCAACACATGCAAATACTGAGTAAGGAAAAAGAACAGCGTCATGGGTTGCTTGTGATATGGTTGTAGCCAGTGGTTTCATCTATACCCAGCTCTAGAGGTTATCACAAAACTTGTTATATTTTCTTACCCCATATACCAGTACTCGGAAAAATATTGCAAAATGTATGATTGTATACCGGTACAGAAGTAATACTCCTTTGAGAGGCATTTAGAAGTTGGAGCAGTAAGGATGGATAACAATAAATAGATGAACAACTTCTTTATTGCAGTGAAAGCTCTCACTGTAATAAAGAAGTTGATCATCCATACATTGTTATCCACCCTTAGAACTAATAGAAGTAATACCATGTAGTCCTAATTAAAGAATCCATAAAATGCCACAAAAGTGCACTTTCATTTCTTTTCTTTCACTCAGGATATACTTAGAGCACAGGTGAGGGCTCCATTTGACATTCGCATTTGAGTATACCCGGGTAATTATAATGGTGTTTGCAATACATGTATCTCCATCGTTTCCTGAACGCATCAATCTTTGGCATCATAAACATTTACAAACAGGGGTAAAATATCCCTGTGTCTGATGTCTGAGAAAAGTGAATTTTCATTTCAGGTAAAGAAAATCTGCTATCACTACAATAAGGGTAAGTGTGTGATTATGGTTTTAAGCTGCTTTTAGCAATATTCCAGCAATATCACGGCGGGGGACACCAGAATGGGCTTCACAAATTGTACCCATGTGGGCAATCGAACCCGGATCTTCGGCGTGAGGAGCGAACGCTTTAACCACCAGGCTACCCAACCACCCCACTACCATAAGGAACATAGCTAAATGTTTATACTGGAATTCAGGTATCTGTTATAGATAGTGTCCAGTGCACTTGAAATTCAATGATGACATCAGTTATTCTTATGTTTATAGAATGGGAATCATATGGCTTTTAGTTTTATCTATTTATCACTTTATTTAGTCATATATCTTTCAGACGCCCCACATGTTAACTGCCCATTTGGCTAAGTCTTGGGTATCATGTGCAAGTCTCCTGTTTCAAAATCCTTATCTGCCTCTGAACTTCCTACTGAGTGATACAATATAATATTGGTGCACAGTAATGTGTAAATTCAATCTCAGTACATGACTCCTGATTCAACTTACCTAATTCTGGAACCTTTTCTGGATGTATATGCCTATTGTCTATCCACTTGGCTGCAATTGTCCATGGAGACTGTCCACCCAATGAGTATTTCCAGTCAACTTTGTACTCCTCCACCTGGCTTTTAATCACCATCTCAAGGGGCACTACACCTACATCGATCAGAGAATTATCACTATCCTTTCGTTGTCTCCTTATCTCTGGTTCCAAAATCTTGAAGGACACAAACAGCATGAACGCAGCACAAGCAAAGATAACTAAACGTACTTTCAACTTCATCATGTGGCAGTCATATCCTGCAACGCTTCTATCCTGAAAAATAATATACATGTAAGTGAAAATTTTTAAAAAATAGGCATGCAATAAATGTTGGTATGCTGTTTAATTTAGCAATATTCCAGCGGTATAATGATGATGTAGATGAAGATTAACACAATGCCATTTAGAAAGAGGTCAAATGTAACATGTTATATTTGGGATAACAGTTTCTTAGTAAAGTACAAGTTCTAGTACTTTTTGGGTGTAGTCCCATCCAGGATTCAAACCCACACCCTCACACCACTTTCTAAATGGCATTGAGTTAATCATAGCTTTTTCGGCCATGATTGCCGTGCGAATTTACACTTATCAGAAGGGTACACAAAGTCCGTAGTCTAGACTACCAGTTGTCCGACTTCCATTTTGTGGAAGTCGTGGTGGCTGAGCGGGTTAGGCACTGACTTTGTGTGCTGGCGATTAGGTTCCTGTCTCTTAGGGTGTGGGTTCGAATCCCAGATGGGACTCAACCCCAAAAGTACTAGAATCTGTACTTTACTGAGAAAGTGTTATCCCAAATATAACATGTGATGTAGATGACGATGGACTCGACTGGGCATCTCCACAACTGGCTACCCTGCAATGTCCAGAAACGTTTTCTCTGGGTGACAAACACTGATGACTGACTGACCAATACTTGTTAAATCCTGCACTCAATAGTCCTGCTCTATGACAACTGTCCATAATTATGGAATGAGATTGGACCAGACAATCCTGTGATTGACAGGCATGGATCTACCCAACTGGCATAAGATATCCTCAACCCTCTACATTCAGTCACCTTTTACATGAAGCGTAGTCACCTGTTATGACTTGCATGGAATGTTAATCATCAGTTATAACCTGGATCTTCATGGGTCTAGAATGATCTGCTGTTTAACAATAAGGAAATGATAAGTCTATTTTATTTCCATATGAGTGAAATGCTACTGGGTAAAATTGACAGATGATCACTGGTATTTCTGAGCTCAGTATAAGATCCCTGCTCTATTCCAGTTGTTTATGCAATGTCTGACAGATTCGTTTTTTTCCCCTAAACCCATTAGTTGTACAACTCCTTTGAGACACATTTAGAAGTTGGGACAGTAAGGAAGGATAACAATATATTAATGAACAACTTCTTTTTTACAGTGAGAGCCTTGTTTCTGTGTAGGTTCTAACACCGTTTCATCACTTGTTTGATAACAATATTAGAACCTACACTGAAACATCACACTGACCATTGATAATTAATTTTTAAGATAGTAGTGAATGAGATACATGTTTTATTCTAGGTTTCATGCAAAGTGACTTGCAATAAAACAATGAGAGTCAAACATTTATTTTGAAATTCATAGCATACCTACATACCTACCTATATCTTTCAGATATTTTTTTTTTCTGTTGGTGATGCAATACAATCGACAGACTCTTTTTTGAGTTACAATCATCATTGTGCACTTTTAAATAAATTTGGGGACAAATAATGAAATTATCCACACGTTTTTTTTATGTGTGTCTTCACAGGTAGTCAGAGGACTCATATCTAAAAAATATATATTCATCGTTACCATGGTTATACAAAGACAGCCTTCCAGGGCTACTTATTGCCCCTTTGTAAGGTGAATAACAGGGTTGGATAACATGACATATATCATATGTTTACCTTTAGAATACAGTACCATAAACTTTTACAAAAGTCTTCATGAACTTGTGTTAATGTATTCTTAAACAATGTTAAAGTGCTTAGTTAACATAATTTAGGCTTATACCTCACAACAAAGTAGCTCCAAGATTATAGACATGTTTTGCTCATTCTTCACAATGCGGTTATATGAAGATTATGGATATCTTGTGTCTGTTGACTAAATTCACAAGACACTTTGCCTACCATAACCTCATAAGTTTCCCATCACCTATTCGACTTTGAAGGGCTAATCCCAAGGCAGATATCATCCTTAAATAGTTTTGATACAAGCAAGTGAACATTTCAGCTTTCAGTGCTGTGACTTTTATGCATGCCCAAGTTGACTACAAAAGTTGTACAATTTTGGATTTTCGGGAGCTGATAAAAGGTATTATAACTTAATATCAGCTGAACAAAAAGATGACAACAACATTCCCCTTCCATTACAGCAGCAAGGCAACCGTGAGCCACGTCAACATCTCCGAATCCCAGACTAGGGACCGGGCCTATACTGTCATTAGTGTCAAAGTATGTTATTGGTAAATCCACGGAAAAGATAATTACTAATAATCAAACAATATATAGAACAGCCTTATAAAAAGTGAAACATAATCACAACCTAATAAAATAGCAGGTGGCCACACGTAGCACTAAGTCCATGCATTGGAATGCCTTGCTAGCGATTTCTGTTCACGTCGTCTGCCATGTTGTAACCGGAAATGGTGGGTATGTCAAAAAGTGTAACTATGGAAATCGTTTCCGGAATACGAATACTATATCAGGGATGTCGACAATATTTAGATTGTGTTCTTTATCGATGCTGTTATCAATCTTACCATCAGCTCCGAGATTCCGATGTCTGTATGATGGAAGAGATATGTCTATAAGAAAGAACACTCACTATGCTGAAAGCATTACTGTACAAGTAGATAATTGAAAACACATTAGCCTACTTTAGTTAGTTTAACAGCTCGAAGTCTTGAAAACTGATTTGCTTATCAAATTCGACGTGTTTCACAGCTACTCATAATGCAGGTCTGATACCGGATATATCTGATTTTAAAGGGGAAGAGGTAGATATCTAGGGTAACTGACGCTGAAAGTGTTAAAACTGCCCTACTCATTCGTGACCAACTCGTGTTATTCCGGGACGAGCCGAATAGCGAAGTTACGGAAAGGGGCGAGTGGTGACGAATGCCACCGACCGTCTCGCTGTTCTTACATCAACCACATTTAAACCTGCCAACACCACCATCTATTAGTGCTCTCACGAGTCCAAAATTTGGGACTCGAGTACTCGAGGGGTCAGACCCGACTCGGACCCGACAATTTGGATGCTTATCTGAAACCAACATTCAAGCATACACGTAGTTGTTCCAACTTCCAATCTACGAATAATGCAACATGTATATSTGAATCCAAACGTTTTTGAATAAAGCAATTGATATTCAATGTCAATGAAAGTATCTATTACCTTTTTATTATTGCAAACAGCATGTGAAGGCAGCGTAAGTGTCACTGTGACCCAGTTCTACGCGATCAATAATTTGAATAATATTCATGAGCTGGGCCGGTGATACCTTATTATGCCTGTAAATGCTGTAATATGTCCGGGAAAAGAAACCAATCAATGTACTTCTCTTTTCATTTGGTTTCAAGTTTGACTGCGCTTTCAAGATTATCTAATATTAATATGTTGTTGCAGTTATGACATATTAGCAACTTTAAAACATTCACATAAGTCGCATAATCAATTAACCTAAATTACGGTTAAAATGCGGCAAAACACATGCTGGAAGATACATAGACACAGCATTCATTGATCGACTATAGCAATTAAAGAATATGTAAAACAGCATTGATGTTTATTTGAGACTTCTTATAGTGAAAACGTTTTGGTTTTAAACTAAAGAGTAACCTTAATCGAGTAACACTACGCTGTATTTCTTCTTCAGAAACTCTGTTGAACGGAGATCATGCCAATGGTATTTATTGTGATTAAAACTTTCACTTTTTAGAATATAGGTCTCCAAGTGTGAATGTTATTTGAATGCGTATGTATGTGTTGATTGTTTAATATATAACACTGAAATACGCTGGATAAGAACGACTGTAGAAAACAAGTTGAACATAGGTAGTGGGCAGTGGCAGTTATACACCCGGGAGTGGCTACGCTTGTCCACGCGACCGTAGTTAGGACAATGGCAGGTACTGTTTAGAGTACTGATATTGTGTTCTCCTTGCAAACTTCATACGACTTTATGAGGTAGTTGTGAATTGTCGCGGTACATGGGACCTGGTAATTTAGGTTCAATGGTTCACAGAAAGCTCTGACCCCCCCCCCCTTAAACAAGGCTTAATGGTCGTATATCCTTAACGCACATAAATATTGCTTTTTGCGTAATACCTTTATACCATTTCCTGTCAACAGGCCTGCGACTTTTGCTATCAAAATTACCAAACTGCTCCAGCGTTGCTTGCTGAGCTTGTCTTCTGTCTACAATGCTTATTTGCGGGTGCTTGCAGGACAAATGCTTGCGCATGGAACTTGTTGTACTACCTGCGTAACTAAGGGAAACACCACAAAGACGGCATTCCGTATTTTGGCCACTAAATCAAGATCAAAATGCGTCCCGACATTGGATCTTTTTCTCACGATCATCCATCTTGATTGCGTGAGATGTTTAGAGTTATCTCCCCTGCGAGTCCTCGAGTCTCTTCAATTGGTCTCGATTCCTGCTTTACCCGACTCGGCCCATTCTCTTCCCACAGAGGTTACTCCTATCATATCTTCCTACGTAGGAAGATATGACAGGAGTAACCTCTGTGGGAAGAGAATGGACTCGGCCCCGAGTACCCAAGTACTCGTGAGAGCCCTACCATCTATCGTGACTGCCAACACATTAACAACGTATTTATAATTTATAATATGATTCAAATATTGAAAGATAGGAAACCAAAACTCCATTGTGCCTTTATAGACCTTACAAAAGCTTTCGCTACAGTTTGGCGAGTGGGATTGTTGAAAAAATGCCAATGATTGGTGGTGTAGAGGGTACATTCCTCGATCTTGTTTAATCCATCACATGACAATAATCACAATATCACATCACTAGTACAATGTCATAAAGATGTATGAAACTACTTCTCATGTAACAATGGCATCAGACAGGGGGAAAATCTGTCACCATTATTATTATTATCCATTTTCATAAATGACATTAAATCTCATTTACTTACTTCAGACTGTAATGGTGTAAATCTAACCTATATTTAAGACGAGGATTTGGTGATATTTATAAAGTTACTTTTATTATGTGCAGATGATACAATATTATTTAATGAATCGCCAAAGTGATCACAAGATGCGTTGGACTTTTTAAGGGACTATTGTGATTCATGGAAGCTAAAAGTGAACATAAACAAAACTAAAATAGTAATATTTCTGGGAGGACCATCAAAACGCACAAAAGTTTGGATGGTAATTTACTTGAAATAGTTGATAGTTATACCTCCCTCGATATAACGCTCCATTGAAATAGAAAACTCCAATCTGGTATTAAAACTGTAAGCAATAGTGCCCAAAAAGCAATGTATAGTTTAGTGTAAAAAACTAGAAAGTTAGACTTGCCTTTAGACTGTTTAAGGTTAGCATTTGACTGAATGGTAATACCTACCTTGACCCATGGTGCAGAACTCTGGTGTTTCGAAAACCTTGAAATTTTGGAGAAAATTCATTAAAATTCCCAAGACTCATTACAAGATTACGAAAGTCAACCCCTCGTTTTATGCTGTTTGGAGAACTAGGAGGATTCCATATCAGAATTATGATTTATTAAACGTTTAATAAACTTTTGGCACAAGTTAACTGAACAAGAAGGTGTTCTTAAGCTTACAACTTAATTTACAATTATTTATCACTTCAAAAAACAATAAATAAAAACGACAATCCCTGGCTCTCGCACGTTAAAAATATATCAGACAATACTGGACTCTCGTATGTTTTTGAAAATCCCCCAATTTGTACAACCCAGTGGCTGGTCTCAAAAGATGAACATATTCTTAAAGTTTAATTTATCCCCAAACTGGCAAAATGACATTATTTCTAGTCCCAAGGGAAATTATTACCAACACCTGATGCCATTTCCTAATTTTGATGCATATCTCCTCCTTACACATGTGTATGGTGTTTGTTTGTTGTTCAACTTTGCACTTACCGAAATTCCTTAAATATTCCCCCATAATAAATAATCGAGTATGAATAAGAAAATACATTGATTGACATCATGAGCACGGATGAACTCAATCGAGATGCAATGTCATTATCTATCAGCGATGCCGTTAATGTCGCCCCTTGAAAGTTGCTGGGTTGCGGAAGACCAGTTGCAATCCTGGTCCGAAAGGGTTGAGAACATCGGTAACCTAGCTTCCTTAGTTGATACCCGTGAAGATCCGGGATAGAATTGATCTTCAGCAACCCATGCTCATCGTAAGAGGCGACTAACGGGATCGGGTGGTCAGGATCCTTACTTGGTTGACACATGTTATCGTATTCCAATTGCGCAGAATGATGCTCATGCTGTTGATCACTGGATTGTCTGGCCCAGATGCTTATTTACACTTCAGACCACCGCCATATAGCTGGTGTCAAACAACAATCCAACCAACCAACCAACCAGCTTTAGTCCATGTTCCATATGTTCATGCTGTTCGTGCTTCAGGACCATTCAGGATGTGGGATTGCAATGATCTTGCCATACTCCAGGTATATTGTACACGACTGTAAATAACGCTTTGAGGTTAAATATTCAATCCAAATCCAAACCTCTAGTGGTTAAAGCGTCCGCTCGTCACACCGAAGACCCCGGTTCTATTCCCCGCATGTGTAAAATGTGTGAAGCCCATTTCTGGTGTCCCCCGCCGTGATATTGCTGGAATATTGCTATTTAAAAGCGGTGTAAAACCATACTCACTCACTCACCGATTCACAGGCGGGATGAAACAATTCAGCAACCAAGAAACACACAATTCTGATTCCATCCAACAATTCCCACTTCTGCCGACTACTGCCTTTTCACATTCTTCCAGTGGCCTGAACTGAAATCGGTATCCAGGATGCGCAGGCAAGGGTTTTCTGAGGAGGGAAACTATCATACCGCTTGGAAGACTCTTTCCGCTAGTAGCTTACCACTCTTAGCGTGAAGAGGATAACAAACGCTTGTCGTATTTATTATCATGAAACGGCCCTCCCATTATCAGAAATTTGCGGCCGCTGCAAATGATATTGGACCGCTCAACCTTAACCACGGGCCAMTATCAGTTCTGTTGTCAAGTGACGTTATAGTGGGTGCATGGGCTTCGGGTTCATTCGACACTGGCTTCGGACTGGCAGACATTCTGGGGCAAACAAGTCAAAGCAACCCGAATTCCCGCTTTAAATAGCGTGAAAAATATGAAAAAAATTGCTACATTCATTGATAGTTGTTCATAAGATGTCATAAGGACCAACCTTATGGATGAACAACGTCTTCATTGAGGTGGTGCGGCGATTCAATTCATATTCTTGTATGAACCGAGTTTGGAATATATTCTGGAGAAAGTAGTTGAAACTATACTTCTTCTTGTGTGCCTTTTGGAGCATGGGTTAGAAATTCTCAAATTACATSAAATTATTGCAAATTTATAATTCAAGAGGCACCCGTGAAGAGCCACCTCCTCGTGGTGGGTGCTGGGTAACGCTAAGAACTCTTCAACCACATATGGTGCATATAAACAAGAGAGTATGTACACATCATACTGTTACATACAGCAAGTAACAGTATGATGTGTACATACGCTCTTGTATATGGGCCAGAGGCCTTCGGTACAATAATCCTTTTTGACTTGACTTGACTTGACTCCCGTCCTCCACCGACACAGGGGCGCAACCCACGGCAAACAGGTTTGTGGAGCAAATAAGCCCTCGGTTTGACCTCATATCGCCTACACCACTATTTCGCCTACAGCTTATATAAACATCCTGTC